>JAOSYY010000016.1:6403947-6426362 GCA_025727935.1 Hebomoia glaucippe
ATATATTTTTTTCTAAAAAGATATTCTTTAAAAACTGAAACTTTTTCTCTCAATTACGGATATCGCGTGTTACTTGAATCGCAAGACCCTATCGTTTATCTTTCGCATACATTGTTTCGCGTGTCTGCCATCAGAAGACGTTAAAAAAATAATGGGGCGAAAGGAAAAAATGCCTTATTTACCACTAAGTGATATCGATACTATCTAACTGACACTTGAATAGGATTATTTTTTCGAATGGTTCGGAATTTTTAACTGTACACTGTTGGTAAGTAAAGAATCCTTCGCTTCTCAGGTAATTAATATTAATAAGATGCGTGATTATACATTTTGTAGTAGTGCACGTCTTACGTTAGTGGGTCAGGTTCGGTAAAACGGTAAAAGTAACAGAGTGATGTTTATAAACGGGTTTCGTAATTTGACTTCCACAATCGGGAGGAATTGGCACACAGTGGACCTAAAAAAGTATCGCATCTCGAAAGTAATTCTGGGAATCGAATTTCGCGAAGTTAAAAACGTTATAAGACTCGTGACCTTTTTTATATACTTGCTCCAACTAACCGTTGACTATTGAGTGAGACCTTTCAAATCGGACTGATTCATACCCCTTTCTTTGATCTGTAGTAATAATCGAGTGTTTAATATCGGCGTCGCTCAACTGAATGAATGACCACCTACCAAAAAATATTAACACCTTCATAATTGTATTCAAAAATATCTGCGTAACCATCTTCTAAGCTACTAAAAATAATTACGTAATTTATAACAGTCATCAAATCCCATCTGCACATTTATATTTTGATACTCTTAAAACGGTAGACCGGTAATTACTCTTAAAACAACACACGCGCTACGAAATATATAACTGTATCTCAATCCGTTTTTCACTTCGTTGACTTAATGGCCCTCATTTTATGAATCATTTCGACATAATTTGACACTACAGTAATATTATACAATTTTTTACCGTATTGACTTATGCTATTGCCAGCGAGTACATGACAGTTATTAAAATAAGAATATTGCTGCACAAAGGTTATTATATATATATAATTATAGTGTTGCCACACTAATTTAAAGTATTCAATAATAGCTCCTAGAACCATAGGCCATTGAGAGGGCAACGTGTTATTTTCCGAACATTTGCTTTAAGTGCTTCCTCAACGGCTAATAAGACATAATGACGTGTTATTTGTGAAGATTCACGAATTCCGATCGTCAAGAGTAAGGTGCATAGGGTTACTGACCTGAGAACACTTCAACCGCTATTGCCTCCCGTCCTCTGTAACAAAGAAATACATATCGTTAATTAAACTCTTAACACATCACATTGTATTATTTAACTTTATTTCTTATTGCAGGACTCCTTTCATTGTAATTGTCTGAATCATTGGTTATAGTAGTCACGGATTCAGTTTTTCCTGCTATATCTGACATATTTCTGTAAACATCCACGTCTATACGAATAGAAAGTGAAGTTTCAGATATGAAATTCGGAATGCTCGAAATAAAAATACTTATTAGATTATAAGCACATTTGTGATTCGCTTGTGTGATTACTAGTTGATATCCATTATAAAAAATTATTCCATATAAAAGGGTCCATACTACAGTGACATCGGTTCGATCATTCATCCCTCTTTAAAGTCAAGGCCTCCAGTTTAGATACAAATATGTAGACTGCAATATTGTTATCTAAAGGTTAACTGTTGCACGGGCCTGACCATGTTTACGACATCGCGATGATTGTTATGGAAGATAAACACGAGTCAGTATTATGTAACTCGTTGAAATGTTACAGATATTTGTTTGAACGTACGAATGCTATTACGTTTAATACTATTCCAAATTGATCTCGTCGGTTTGTAAGTTGTTTGAAATTCGAATAATCTCAATAGCATATTCGTCTTTAAACAGATATGTTATTGACTAGCTTCTGCCAGCGGCTTCGCTCGCGTTTATTTCGATTCTGTCATCCACTTCTAGCTGTCCATCATATTATTTTTTAATAAGTTTCATCCCATATTTTCTATCGTTAGTTTGTATTTATAACGGGTGTTCGGGGACTGGTCCCGAAAACGAAGACAGATGATAGTACTCGTGACACGTTTTATTAGAGTTATTTCAAAAAAAGTAATTGCTTTCTAATGCCTGGATGAATCTAATCCTCGTATACAAAGAACGGAATCATAAAAGTAAAAAAAAATGGAAACATACAAGTTAATGCTTTTCACCAAGTATCGCAATGATTATAGTCCACCCTTAAACGTTACATTAATCTGAGCACCTATAGTAAAAAAAGTCCCGTAATTTATTTTATCTTTTCATTTTTTGCCAGCTTTATTTAAATTTTATTGTTGCTGAACTGTAAAAGATTAAAATTATTGTGCTGAATACGTTGTCTGATTTGCATCTAACTGTTCATCGTCTCTCTACGACATCTGAATTAAATATTATTTAGAAAGCTATAAAAAATCAGGATGTACCATTTACGTTCATTTATATTCGTATCTCACACCGATGAGATGTTTAGATAATTTTTATCCACAGTCTCCACGTCCAAGCCATCAAAGAATCTAGTATAAATACAAAAAAATAGAATTAAAATTTCGCCGTAGTTAAAATAATTATATAGATTGCAAATTGGAGTAATGTACGATGTTAAATTTTAAAATGAGTTATAAATTAAAAATATGTTCGATTCTCTATTATCATTCCGAATTATAAGTGAGTATTCGTTGCATCATTACTCTGACTAGATAAAAACCATAACAAATATTTGAAAATGAAGTCTAACAAATAAACTCCAAACAATCTGAATGTGAAGCGTAACGTTACCGTAATCCGTTATTACGACATAACAATTGTAGTAGGAATAAGATTCTTAAAGTATGTAACTACTGTTTTTATTCACATTTCATTAATACTGTATTCTGATGCGACTCGGAATGAGAACATTGAATGATTAATCAGTTCTAAGACTTGTTTTCAATATCAATTTCTATTGGAAACTATTTGTTCGACAAGATTAGTTGTAATGATGTTCCTTTATACCTGCATTTGTGACTAACAAAATAATGAAAAAAGTAAATGAAAAATAAATTTTAACCTACTTATATTTGTCGTATCGGTATGAAACTTTTTAGTTTATCGGTTTGTCATGCTCTTTTCTAAACCTACTTATTACGATCATAATTATAGTCTAACAGTCAATATACTTTAAAAATAATACATAGATATATTAAGCAAACAGAAACGAGTCTATAGTTAACAAACTTAACAGCGACCGGAAATGTTTTCTTACATTTAAACTCGAGACACCTTTAGGTGCCAGGGGCAATGTCTGTTCTTTTTATTATTATCTCAACCAATAATTTCTTGGGTTTATTATGCTCGTACTATTACTGTTGAAGTTAATAAATTGTCTGATTAATTTACTTCGGCTTCAATATTTGTGTCTACATTAATTTCAATATTTATTTTAGCACGTTTGACATAAACAAGCAGCGGGATATTTGACAGCGATCGGGTGTTCTTTACCGCCGAATTAAATTTGGGTATCAACTCGTGATTTCAAGTTCTACCGCTTCTCACATCCCATACGTCAATGTCACAGAATGAACGATAATTTTCTTGTGAGCAATACCAGGAAGTGTTCCATACGCATATACGTAAAGAAGCCATTACCGAAGCTTCCCTAAACTTCCGTCTAGTTGTAAACTGTTGCTGCCTTAGTAGTTTAATCTCGGCTGTAAATTCGTATAAGATAACGGCAGCTGAATCCCAACACGCGTACACACACATGATTCGTGCGTTTTATCGCGCTAATCTGATGTAATTTCAATGTACTATCTTATTGGCATTTAATGTACGAGAATGTAAACGAAGGTGTTCCTTCGAGGAAGGTCGTGTATGCATAACGAAAGCTGTATACGTATTTGTTTACCGGCATCCTTTCGAACCTTTCAAAGAAACAATATCGGGTCGATAACCTACGAGAACAAATATTGAATTACGTAAGTATACACTACATTTCTTCCTTAGTGATAAAATCGTTCTTCTATAATAATATATTCTCCGTTTATGTGATTTGGCTCTGAATAGAGCTAAATATCTTTACTGGATCAAGGACTTAGCCTCTAAATTACTCAGCACCTGTAATCCGTTATTGAAATCGAATATCTCTCGACACTTCTAAGAAATACTGTCTCTCCCACGCGGTGGTGCAACGTTATCACGTCTTCGAAATCTACGTCGTACATCCAAGTCACCCTTCTCGCTAAATAAAACTTAGCAATAACTTAACGCTATGTCACTAGCTTTTACTGATTTGCGCTATGGAAATTGAACGTTCCCATGCAAAGCACGCTTTAGACAATAGAGAAATAAACCATGTTCCATTTCCACCTCTGCTTTATTTGCTCTGAAATATACACCACTGAATGTATCTCTAAATATCGATTAGGTAAGCGATTCTATCTAATTTAGTTACACTTGCAACCAAGGTTAACGAACGCAATGAAATCTGTTTATTTAAAAAACTGATTTGTTTGATATTTGCGTCTAATTTGATTATTTTTTCATGCGGACATCGACTCATGGGGCTGCGCGGAGTTATACCTATCTAGGCCCATGTACGTGACATCATTAATCTTTTACGATCATTGTCCCAGAAAAATAAAGTTCGTTAGAGATTTTTCTACCGTTCAAAATATTATTTCGATTTAAAATTTACACTTGAAAAATTGAAATAGAATAATATCAATCTTGACTTAGTCTTCAAATTTTTCTTTGAGATATTTCTAATAAATAAAGTAATAAAAGCAACAAGTACAGCTACCGCTACGTTTCATTACCGTAAAGCGTGAAATCCGATTCAGGATACCTTCTATGGCAAATTAACTACGGAGCTGCGAAATAGCCGAAAAAGTTGAAAAATCTATCGTGCTGATTTTATGCTTCGCTTTTTGTACAGAAAAATAATCAAAGTACAATACAAAACAATTTAAAACATAAAACTACCAATGATTTTTTTTTAAGACGCTTTAAGAAGTTATGAAAGATGCGAGTACACGACGCAACGTGTGATATGTGCGTAGAAACAGTTATGGTCCAAGATAACAGTAAAACAATGTTGCTCTATGTATTGACTCGTAAATTTTTAGTACTTAAAAAAATACCGTCGTTCACCTACACTTGACAGTCTACGCCACAATTTCCTGTTGCAACCGCATTCTTCTCTTCAAAACCGCAATGAACAAAAACAAATTGACCGACTAATACGAAAGCAGTTTCCTCAGACACCCACTTTGTGAACGTACGGCTAAAGTATACAAAAGTAAACGCCCCGTCTACTCTCTACTATTATAACAAATCACATTGGCAGCATCTGTGTCATCTATAACACCGGTGACATTGAGCGTGTCGGTTCCTAAGAGAGATTCTTCTATACTCTTTAATGAGAACCGTTTCGGCTATTGTTCGAAATCCTTCTTTGACAGCCAGCATAATTCTGTATATATGTGGAAGTCCATAAAGCGGCTTTGTAGTTTGTCATAAATATTTATGAGCAAATACCTATTTGGCGTATACTCGGTTCTTGGGTGGATACGCATTCTATTGTTACTCTAATTGGATATCTTAGGTGCTTATTTGTTCCAGTCTGACTTGAATAAAGCCTTGCTAATTAATGCCAATAACGCAGTTTTTAAATGGCGAGCCATAAATTCCTTATGGAGTAATCTCATCAATATTATATAACGATATAGAGTGTTAGATATAATCCTACTTTCTCTTAACTAGTTTCTTGAGGCCACTATAAGAAAGTAAAACCCCGCTATGCTGGCGCTCGATGACTTGCCCCGTGTCCTGTTGACACACAAATTGCTATGATAAATTATTCTGGAATATCGACCCGATGCTTTTATTTCTATCGACAATTTTACTGTCACATGTTGAGTTATGTGCACATTGTGAACGCTAGATTTAATAATAACTTGCATACCATAAATAATGCAGCATTGTACATATAATTTAGCACAGGACATATCTTCTGGATAAGCACGATTGGAATGTAGTACTATATTCTCCTAATGGGGTCTACAGAGATCAAATAGCCTTTAAGGTAGTAGAATTTAGTAAGGAAAAACCGATAGCATTTGCTCGATGAGAACGACAACATAACGACCCCAATACTGAGTTCGCCGGATGTGGAACGCGGGAATGGTAAGTATGGCCGTAGCCGCTTGTTATCATGCTGTTCGAACCTGCCCTTTGCTCTTGGACTATTTCCATCTTACAAACGACCTTATATAATGCTCGTATCGATTTAGGTAACTTAGCTTTGATTTGTATATCTGATATATCCATTTGGATCTGATATGTTAAAATTAAAACAGAATTACGTGACCGCTGTCTAACGTGAGTATCGGAAATAATGTTTTTACATTTGGACAATAGTTCACGAGCGGTATAACCGAGCCAAGTATCATGTAACGTGCTGTTTGTCGGTATGTAACAACGTTGACACACTTTCAGGGAATCTTGCAAAGGGTCCTCGGCGACTATCACGTTTCCCATGTTAAGAATGGTTTATTGAAGTCATGATGTGACCTTAACATTGTATTTTACGATTGTCTCGTCACCAGTCCGAGCACTGACATTTCAATAGGGAAGGTGAGCATGGGTCGCGCCGTGAGACAAGGCACGATGTGCTATACTACATCGGATGGTCACAATGCTAGGAAAGTTGCCGTGACGCTTCCGGAGACAGCTGTAGTCTTCATGTCGCGGTGACTTATTTCCTCATGCCAGCAATAAATTCAATTTTCAATCGAAGTTCTATCATATTGTTAGAAAGTAATCGACGTTCGATTTAATTTTTTAAATTGCTTCGGAAGCCTATCGTAGTCGACTGTAGACTAAAAATTTGCATCTGCTATTTTCAAGTCGTTATGCCGATTGGAGGTGCTCACGATTTAACGCTGGTATTAATGCATTATTCAAGGGTTTTCATTAGGCTGTCGCTATCGGCGCGGGGAATCGCTCTCTCGTTAAAATGTACGGATGGCATGACGACAGATCGTATTTGGCTAGGGCGGGCACGCGAATAGCGAAACCTATCACCGGACTTCGTAGTGCTGTAAATCCTACTTGTACCAACTTCCAATTTTATCTCCTAACTTGACAAAGTGAACAAATGACATTTGTATAGATGCCGTTCCATATTTAAATTTGTACTGTGTGGAAAATCGTTTAACCATTAATAGCTGTGTAAATTCTAAATGCCATCAATTACAGTGAAGTATGAATAACCGTAAAACATAATTAATTGCTTTCTATAAGTCTAACGTTATTTACAAGTCGGTATTAAACATTCAAGAGGTACTTGCTTTATTTAGATATAAAAGGGTAGTTAATTAACGAAACAGGAGGTCTTATTAAATCACAGGTTGCCGTTTAACCAGTTTGTGAGAAACCTGTGCGGTGCGACTCTGAGGCTTCGGGACTTGTTTTCGAACCCCATATGTGAGGCACTTACGGATATGGTTTACTTTCCTCATTATCGAGTTGATGCCATCATTCCGAGTGCTCAATTTCGGGATTCAAAATTGTATCTGTACTCGATGTGAGCTTAAATTTAGATGAAAATATGCTATCGTTTTTATTCAGTACTCAAGAACATTCTACAACTTGTATGTGGTTAATTTAGATAAAGCTACGTAAAAGCTCGCTCCATTTAAATGTAATGCCATTAAGCTTCATTGACTTCTATTCAATTAAATGACACATTCTGTTCAGTGATACAGATTTGATTTAGCCATTTAGCTCAAGGGCTAAGAGCTTATAGAGCTTAGACACGCACGCCGTTATCTTGATCGACGTCGACGTTGGAGACAGCTGATGTTTATATCAACGCCACAAACCTGACGATTCAATTTACCAAATGGCCTGTTTCTATGTATATAATAGTGATAAACCTGTACTCTGTATTGCAAATGTTAATATTGTTATATTTTTACTATCACGACATAGAATATATTTTACTCTGCCATTGCTTTATTTATTCTATGCAATAAAATCGAGTGAAATGTTCAACCTAAGACGTTTATAGATAGTTTGTATAATACTACAAGCAATAAAAATTACAACCTTTTTTAAATGAATACTAACTAGAAAATGTAATTATAAATTACCCAGTTTTTCGTAAAGACGGTATAAATCGAATACCTGTCAAACAGAGATTGGCAAACTCGTGCCTGATTTTGTGTATTGACACTTTCTTGGTTTCGTTAAATTAAAATACTATTTCTAAATGAAGGAATTACCGTCTCGTCTTCGGCGCTCTTGTAAACAAAGAGCAACGATGACCGGGTTAACCTTGAATGGCAAATGTGCGTGGAGTTTCGCCGAGGAAAAATATGCCATTGATGCAGGCGGCGTGCGTGCGCCGGATAACGGTCACCGCGAGCCGAATAAGTAGTTTAACGTCGTACGTGGAATGATAATGTTCACAGTCTCGAATTGTCACGCGACACAGCGGCTGCTTTAGCATCTGACGCCTTTCATGGTCCCACTTTCTAACCTTCTGTCTACATTATTAGTAAAAGTGCATGCAAAACTCAGGTCAACATTTGAATACACATCTTTAGCCGAGTAAAGGCATACAGTAATACGTGTGCGTTATATTATATCTATGAAATATCGTCGGCAGCTAAGCTTACGCTATTCGTGTCCGATAAAATCGCATTTATCAATACTAGCTCACGAAACACTTCAATCCATTTTCTTTGCGGTACTTCCTCGGGAGCTCGATTGCATCCCAAAAGCATTATTGCTCGGGGCATGCTCACGACTCGGTCTCTTCTCTTTATCGCCTCCGTCAAGAGCGGTACCGGCCTTAAAGGTATTTTAATAACTTCCACCGGCAGCGGTCCAGCTAATGGGTGCACCATGCAAATCCCCGTTCGTACCATACCGTTACCTGATATCGGTAACAAACGGCTCCGCGAAATAAAACCATCGCATAAATAAACACGCGGGAAATCCGACTTCGCCGCGAGCGCTCGGTGGCGAGCAAATGCAAGATACATTTGCTCATGGTTAAAAGAACACCTACTTTAAATAAACGCATTCAGGAAGTACTTAATTCAGGGACTTGCTCTTCGACTCCATCCTACATATATATAGAAAAACTTGTACAGCGCCATGAGGAAAGTGCTGGTTCGGGTTCTTGCGATTAATCCTGTTGGCGTTAGAAGGTAATGCTATCTCTGGTAATGTCAATGCACCTCATGTGTGTATGTTGTTCCCTTTCGCGATGTCAAGTGCTTTCTCCGTTGTTACTCTGCGCTGTGACATGCACTCTTCCTTTCTAATTCGCTTTTACTTCAGTGATACGAAAGTAATTAATTTTAACAGCTCATTGTTAATGAATTTGCATTTCTTTTCATTCATTGTTAGAAAAAATATATGTAGCCATTGGCGACATTGCTATATTTTTGATAAACAGTTAACATTGTATATTTATAATGTGTTAAATATATTCAGTTGTAATGAAATATTAAAACGAGGTTACTTAAACAAACAATACAGCTTTTTGCTAATTTTCAATTTAAAAGGCGCTTCATCATCTCTCTGTGCTAACTTTTATTTCATTTCGAAATAATCGAGTTTTTTGGCTTCGTATCGTTCGACAACCTTGCAAAAAAGTGTTAAAGAAATTCTAATAGAGCCGTCGCGATATAGTAATTTTTGCTACATTCGTTACTTTTTAGTTTTACCCGTGTTGCCGGACTACGTCCGGGAATCAGGACTAAGCAACCTGACATTACAGTAATAACAGAGCCACTATGCCTGTCATTATTCTCGTGCTTTTCTATGTTATCCTTTTTTAGTTTAGTTCGTTCCTTTTTTATACTTTGTCATTTTATATACTACAACGCTTTGCGGTGATTGAACTCTGATAGACATGACGAGAAGAATATTGACTACATTTACTATTGTCTCTTAATAATTTACATAGCTAACGATAGGGTAATTCTAATTGCAAATGATCTAATCGATATAAAGAAACAGCATATTTTATTCATTGCGAAACGTATGTAAAAATATGTAGATCAGTAAAAGGAGCTTAATTAACTGCGTAGGATTTTATTTATACTATAAAATTACCGTATTTTATATAGAACATAGAAGATATCTCTTTCTTGTTTTAATATGCGTACTATTAATCTAATAAAGGCCAAGGCTTCTTAGATAAATCATTCATTAAGCAATAACATTTACTGTGTGGGAAGAAGCTACAGAAAATTTGTTTCATGATGTATTTCTCTGTCTCCATTAAAAGGCCACTTTCTTCCATATTCGCTTTTTATTTCTTCTTTCCCCTATCTTTAAGGATATGGATAAAACCAATGCTATGTAGTAATAACTAAAGTATTTCTTTGAATGTGTTGAATAATTACAAAGGCAAAGATAGTAGCGTCGACGCGTCAAGTCAGCTATTGCCGGGCACGTGAGCGATATTTATTGTAATTACGTCCCTTCGATGCGTCATTATCGATGAGATATGTACTCCGTGCACGTTGATCGAGACCCCGCCTGTTTCGCTCTAGATTATATTTTCCTGAGAATTCTTGATTGATGAAGAACGGAGTATTAGACACTAATATTCCAAGATATTATGTTATTTTAATGTTTAAATTAATAAATAAGAGGTAAGCTACGGTATTTGAATAAATTTATATATAAGCTTTGGTTTGGTTCATTTTCGTGAAAATCTAATTGATTTTCAGATACAACTATTTAACCTGCGACCTTTTATCCTCAAAACTTTATATGTTTTGTAAACAATGGTTAGGCTTCGGCTAGCGAATAAATACTTGTAATTGACAGCATTGAAAATAATTTGCTCTTCCGTAAGTTACAATGAAGAAGGAAGTATTTTTCGCTCGATACTTTTGCGATAAATGTTTGTTTTGCAGTTCGATGATTGTCTGTTGTGCTATATCGGGTAAGAATCGTTCGTCGTACATAATTGGCAAGTGGGCGTTGTGTCAGAACAAGTGTCGTAACACCCACTGATATCGGCGCCGGATAAGGTTGGTTAGGCTTAACGTGTGAATCGACTGACTGTTAAAATTGTATCTTTACTGAAAAATAATTTATTGTTCATTCACTGTCTTATAAAAATAATAACTGCCTCATTAAACACGCTTATCACAAAACAAAAGCTATAAAACCTTATCATATGTCTGTAAATAATAATCCAATTAACAAAGACAGGTATAAACCATATCTTAAGTCTGTTTGTTTTTTACAATCTCAAGAGAATAATAAATGCTTTAGTAAATAACGTCATATTTTTCTCTTATTTATTTATAAACTATTGTGAATCTTTAATACATAAATTTTAAATATTCAGCGACTGGCTGAATCATAATTAACAATATTGTATTAACTTTAAACCAAACGCAATCTCATTAAGGATAACTAGCACTTGTTAAGCGAGACGAGGCTTCGCGCTCGAATTATTAATAATACATCGCTGCTACCATTGAGATCCATTAAATTATTTACTCAGTATATACTCTCTAAGCATAATATTACACGAATCCAATGAAATTATATAAACGACTATCTCAAAGTACAAAATCAACAATTACGAGAGTGTATAATTGGCTAACATGTTAATACTATCTAAAGGGAAATAATGGCTGATCGTTGAATTAACGTTATATAAGCTGAGTTCGGCCGGAATTAACGTTTGAATACTATTTATAAGGACTTCCTAATTAGCGACAATAATTTTATAAATTTAATACTTGTCTTATAGCATAATGTAAAAGTTTTACTTAATTTATGTTTGTAGCGAATAAAAAAAAAGATTGAATTTTGTAAAGTCTGTTTGGTGTTGCTTTTAAAGTAACTCCCTATAATTTTGTTCGCGCGGCAGCAGAAACCGCTCTAGACAATTATTCCAAGCTTATAATTCACTTTCTCGTTAGTAATTGGCGATGAATACCCGCAGGGTGGCGACAAAACGTCGCTTGGGTGGTATTATTTCAAACAAAAAATATAACTGCCATTTTAAAGTGACAATTTGTACAGGCACTTGTATCGGTTATTTCGATCGCCGAAGAACAACAGTAAGACACTTCCTCTATCTCACGCGATACGGTTGACGTTAATTGACGAAATACGGTTAGTTGCAGTGTTTGTAGAGGCTGATTTATGCATTCGCAAATCGCTAGTCAATTTGCATTGGATCTGTGTAAAGCGCCCACTAGCTACTCGTTACCGGGACACACGCTACTGCAACCAATCGTCACGACCGAATGGAATGTTATCGCTAACTGTTTTCGACAATGAACACAAACTTCATTAAGCGCGCCGTATATCCTGTAACGACGCGCGAAAAGTCTATTTAAGCCTTATTTCTCGAGGCATCTTAGTTTTGTTCAATTCGAACACCTCCGTTTAAATTCATTAATTAAAATCTGATTAAACTCGCAGAAGAGAAGCAGGCATATTTTATGTTATTTATAGTTATTGTTCACATGTTATTCTCTATGTAATTAAAAATAAACGTTTAAAGCTATAGATGTTGACGAACGACCGGTACGCATTTCTCAGAAACGTCAGGCTCAATAAACCCGTAGCTGAACTACAAAAAGTTATCGTTAGATGCGTGTTGGTGCGTCGCATTCATTGTCTACACATTCAGATATCATTTGCAGTGACAGTTATTTTAGAATGCAAAAGTAAAGAATATGTCGTTGAATTGTATTTTCAAAGATGCGTACAAAGATAAGCATTGCGGTGTAAATAGCGGCCCTGGTGAGTAAATGACATTCCACATTCACAGCACGCCGAATAGGCGACGAACGTTGGGCATATTTGGGTCACATGCTCTCAGTAATAAACTGTTAAATTTAAAGCTTGACAGTTCCAATGTGACATATCGAAAGAGCAAGGTTAGCTATTAAATTATTTATCGGTTGTTCCATCCTGTGCTCATGTATACATTGTTACATCGGGGTGGATGACACAGGATACTGTATTAGGCTTGCATGCACAAATTTATTCGTCGACGAGGTCAGTGATCACATAAGTTAAGGTTATTAATTTTGGATGCAAATATTTTAAAACTCGTTTAAGAAAATGTATTTTTTAGTATTTAAGGTATCTTGTGTTTTTTTAATCTCGGGCCGTAGCAAAAGTTAGTTTATTCGTTAGTATTCTCACAAACACATGATATGATGACAATATGCAACATTAACACTTCCATTTAAAAGCGTGTGAAAAACATTAATCGAATAATATGATCATTAAATGGGTATTTTTTGTGACTATTAGCGATTTTCCATTTGTATGCAGAATATTTCATTTATGGATTCAATGAGAGCATAAACGTCTGTGAATTTTATTATACATATAGGTTTAAATGGCTATTGAATTCACTTCCCGTGGTTTCTACTTAACACTTGCGATATACAAAACAAAGAATCTAGAAATTTGCATTTGGAAAACCATAATAGATAATTATGAGCTGTAAGTTTTTATAAAGTTATCGTAATTAATATAAGGCTATAATGGGAATTTTTATTCAGACCGGATTCATGTTAAATTTATTATCCTCCATAGTATCGTATCCCTAAAATCTACGTTTATTACTTCAAATTTATTAAGTCGTCTATACTTATGAATGCAATTTTAGTTTTTTCGACGAAATAAATAACTCAAAACTTTTTTGTCCATCTGATTCGGCTGTTAGAAATGAACATACCAACTTTTACAGCAACATTTTGATCTTATAATACATAGAGTGTCCAAGCGTAATCCGGGCCGGTTAATAAATTAGAGACGAATCACACTTTACCAATGACAGTTAGGGATACGGGATTATCAAATGCGTTAGGATCAAGTGACGACTTTCTCCACAGAGAACTCGACCGCAATCAATGGCTCGCATTGTGATCGTTGACGCCTGTATAGCGCGCAGGTTGCATAATGCCCCTGCCGTGGGAGCGAAGTAGAGTCGAGCCGTTATGCGACGCACGCTACCAGTACCGTTCCATTAGTGATTTTATTAGACGATTCGCGTGTATCACTAGTAATCAATTTGAGAGCGATCTATGAAGCTTACCCTACTTGCAATGTATTATGGAGCATTAAACGCCTTACGACTGCGTCCTCTATTTAGCTGTGCAGCTCGTGATGGCTTTGCAACTTAAACCTTATCTTCACCTTACAGTAAATCAATTATTTTATTACCGTATTATTCCATAAAGCTACGTCTTAGACAATGTAATCGTTTACTTTGTACCCGGATCTAAATTTTAATGCAACAAACACTCCTTTTGTTTCCATTTATAGAAAAATAAGTATATACGTTTGGATCGTGGTAACAGTGTCAGTGAGTCATCGACACCCACGCGAACATCTTAACATTTTTCTAAAGTATCCTCATGTGCCTTTATTTGGTGTCATGACTAAAAAAAATATAAGTTTTCGCCAACTATGAAAAATGTGGAACAATTAACGGGTCTATGTTAACGTTGGGAGATCGAAACCCAGTTTCGTGTATTATAACGCAGATTTTTGGTAAAATTAATAGTTTACGTGTGAGAGTGTCACGAAATTTTATGAATGATGCCGTGTGATAATTTCTTTCTTTTTTTTTAGAAATACTGACGATGTGAGTATTTTATAAAATTCAAATTGCATAAATTTAATGCTGAGTTTTGTGAATTTATCTGTTTATATAATATGTAATTTAATATAGCGCCATATGCTGTTTAAATTGAGTTTATGTTCTGATAATGTTAATACAGTGATATTGAAAGAAAATATTGCGTTCTTGTAATTCATTTAAAGTCGCGCAGTGACATAAACATACATGATTTATACTTTGTTTATCCCGCACGGCTCCCATTGTGAGTGCACCTGCCGTAGCGAGTACGAAATGTTTCCCGGACTACACAGTAAATACCGGCCCTCCGCTATGTGACTAGTCTGTTGACTACGAAATCGGAATACTTGCCTCCGGACGTAATGGATTTAACTCGAGTGCATACTTTCTATAAACATTGATTTGTAAATACCTCATTTGTTATACGCTGCATAAATAAAATCCATAAACAATTCAATAACTTTCGAATTTTCAAAACGCTAAGAGAAGCTTAAAAGATTAATGAGTACTTATTTTGGATGTTTTATATTTTTATTTATACAATTAAAAGTACATACTGACCCTTCTTAACAAAGCACGAATAACAGATTTCTAAAGTAACTTTCTAATGAAATTCGATGAATAAGCACAAATCCTTGATATACCCGAAGCGATCGAGCACAGGCGCCCAATGTGAAAAGAAACCTTCGTCTATTGTCAAAAATTGTCTAGACGCAGAGTTACGCTCGACAGAGGCCGTTCACCTGCTGAGCGTAATTAAAATCCTTCATGGAATACGCGCCTGATGGAATCCGCTTTGACCCCGAGCACGACCACGGCGCCCTTCAAACGTTACTTTATAAATGGCGAGCAACCTGTATACGAATCTCTATCACTCTGACGACTAATCAATTGACGATTTATAATCAATTGATTATCATCCATTTTCTAATTTGACTACTAATCTGTTAATTCCAATAAAATTATAACGATGCGAGTTTTACGACAAGAATTTAGCGTACAAAAGCTACTAAAGAATATATTTAAATTATAACGTTGATCGATATCAGTATAACAGTAAACTTGCTAATAACAAAAATCGATGAATTTTAATGCGACGTCAATCAACGTGGTGCCTCGAAGAAGGCACGGCTTTATAAAAATAAAACGTTCAAACCAGCTACTACTTCCTCTGACTTTTGATCATACATATTAAAAAGGGAACACCATAGTGAGAAAGTTCCGCATGCCGTCGGACGATATATTAGAAACGATAAACTACCAACAATTATTTTCTTATGATTAACTTTTTCATTAAATTATGCTACACGTTAGCAAACTTTTTGCATTAAACCTACATGTTGCATTAAATGTCTTAAATATTAATATGAAAGTAGCAATAAAAAGTGACAAGTTCATCAGCCTCTTAATCGAATTTTCCATCGTATGTATCGGGAAATCGGAACGCAGTCTTGCCTTGTACTCGATAATACAAGAGTAGCGTGTCACCAGCGCGCGCGCGCTCACGAACAGGCCTGACGTGACCTCTTAATTATTAACTGTGCAACTGCAACGAGGTCAGACGGACCCATCAATAGAGAAGCCCTAGTGGCCAATCTTTATAGCTTAAAGCCGTGAAATTTCATATTGTTTTCGCGTGTATGTCAACGAGAAACCAATAATTGTCCGGTTCTCTTAATAACTGCGTTTCGAATTATTATTTAAACTCGGTGTATTTATGTTACTTTCACAAAGTTTCTATGTTCGCTGACTGTGATTAAAATTTATTTTCTAATAAATATCATAGGTATCATACGAAAAAACGGTTCTAGTTTTATTTTGAAATATGTACTTGGTGCAATTAATGATATATTTATAAATTGCGCGTTACAAGTACAGTCGATCTCTTCAGCACGAAATAGCTATTAATAATATATCATAGATTACAGAGAAATACGATCAACGTCTAGAGATAGACTACATTACGTTCGTATGTCTCAATTTACAACGATCAAAGCGATCTTGCGCTAATGGTGACCCAGGTCGTGTATATCCGCTCGTTTGTACACTATCGTTTACCGTCACTGCTGTTTTATGCTTAATATACAATTGCCTCGTAACTACCTGTTGCGATGGCCAAGTTCACCCAGTGAGATTATCAAAACAAGGCTAAAGGTCAAATATCGATTTGTTATAGACGAGTATTTCTGTATAATAATAAGTAATTAATGTTATAACATGGTAGTTGTATCAAATATTAATAATATTTATTGCGTTCCAGTTTATCAGTGAATCTATTTGTTTAAATAAATCTACACCGATTAACAGAAACACCACATTTTTTATTTTACAGATATATTGTCAGTCCTAATATTTAGATTTTCGACAACTGAATGAAAAGTGACCTTACCATGGCTACGACCTTGATTGGAAGTTCTAAGATACGATGTTCCACAGAGATTTCCATAAAGCTACGCATAGTGATTAATCGTAAAAAAAACGAAATTTAATATGATATTCTTTTAACTTTACGAAATACACTGAAAATATATTCTTTCCTATATATCTAGAAACACTAAACTTTAAATGTAATCTGGATAATGGGAAAGAAATTATATGGGTGAAAGTACCGCTATCAAATTTTTTCTTTTCTAAGAAAAACTCGGACCAAGAAGAAATTGAACAGTTTTCTTTCCGCTATCAGCCAACTCTATTTTTAAACTTCATAAAAATATAACTTTTTTATATTAAGGCCCATATCTGAAATAAAGGCTATTATTATTTTATAGGCATGAGAATAATGCGTTTAATAGTAAACGCTTTACGACCCGTGGTATGTGTCCGATCCAGATAATAATACCCTTTTTATTGTTTTAATTATGCACCATACAGTTTATAGAAGTAGTATACGACGCGCGTTGATGTCTTTTACTGCGGGTGGAGAGAGAATCTTATCTTAGCTAAATATAATTTATTCTCTTGTGTTACTACTTGTACTTTATAAAACTAAAAAAAAACATATGAAATTAAATACCAAATGAGGCCTTGGCCTGTGGTTTCTCTCACATTAATTTTGAATTTTTAATAAACTACAAATGTGTAATGGCGGTAAGAAATAGTAGGGGCCAAATCTATCTTTCAAGCTGAATTCTGCCATACATGTAAAATATAAAGCCTATCGGTTTCGTAGATTACCGTGAAGCAAACTAGTATTTCAATACATATGTAGGACCTTTATTTGTAATTTATAACTTAAAATCTTTTATTATAATTAATGTCTTTATTAGCCTACAGAATTATTCATAGCCGCTTATGATTGTGGGTACATTCCAATCCTTTATAAGTACACGTTTTGTGGTAAAAAAAAATAGGCGTGAAAATATTGTGTAAAGCCTTTTACATCCTTCGGATCGACCGATCTAGATAATAACGCAATATAACATTGTTTTTATTTCCCTACACACATACTGTAATGAACGCGTTGAATTCTTTTATTTGTATCAGCCGCCTATCGATGGTGCTATACATTTTCGATATTATTTATTAAATTAAAGTTTTTTAAACAAAAAATGTTAAATGTTTTGCTGAGGTATTAATAAAATTACGGTACGTAGTTTTTTTTAGGTAATATTAATTGTCTGACTGGTAAACGAAGCGCATCAAAATATAGAGCATAGTATTGCGCAAGCGCATCGAAGCTTATCGCTCATACTGAAGACAAGTGCTCGGATCGCAAAAACCTTCGTATGGGCACCAACCCTAACGGGACAACATTACATCTCGTCGTATTGCAATGATTTATATAATGTTTTATAAGATTTATATAGAAAATTACATAAAAACTTTATAATTTTCGTTTCTGAAAGATTAATTTTACGATTTTTATATGAAATTTTAGAAAATTTTCATATGGCTTGTTTGTAGACTGCGTGTCAATTTTTTAAAACTTTTATTAAATTACTTAATTGTATAAATAAGACTGATGCACTTGCGTGATAAATCGTCGTTATTTAAACAATTGTTCGCTTGCTTACCCGCTGCGTATTGAGGGTTCATGACACTTACATTTCGTGTTGAATTTATTAATATCGATTTATAATTCTTTGAGACCGAGATTCAAGCCATGGTAAATATAAAATGTACTTTAATTACAGCAACATACAAATACGCGATAAGACTCTTAATTATCTCATACCAAAGCAGAAATTGTAGCGTCCTTACGCAGCCACTGGAACCAACATAAAATATTTATAGACCAGTTATTGAACAGGATATACCGGCCAACCACAGGATCAAACAATTTTATTTTACGATTTATTTATTTTTTTTCTATTATTCTTTTACGAAAATTTGATTTAAATTATTTATTTCGTTTTCATTAATATTAAGACCTACCTTGAATTAGGCTCGGATAATTAAAAGAGTTTTCAATGTCGATCTTCACGTTCAAGTTCAAACAAATTCAACACCCAGTTCATGAACTTTTCACTGTTCGTTTATCACAGGCGGGCGCACAGTCCTCAGGGATGACGCGGGCTGCGTTGGTCGCGAGTCGTGTCGCGGCCACTCTCCACGAGACACTGAACTTGCTGGAGTGCGCCCCAACGGTTATAACATAACACGTCTGACGTAACCTTAACCTTGCAAGAAGAAGAGGAACGAGCCGCCGAAGGACGGAGAGAGAGAGCGATAACCCAAAAGAAAGGGAGAGATAGTTCTGAACGTCGCGAGGTCCACTCCGCGGATGCTCTATTGCAATGTAAACCTATCTCATACCGCAACACGTATCCGTCCTCAGTAGAATTTTATGAGATTAAATTAATTAAACACATAAATAATAAGGCGTTCCTTTCTTTAAATTTCTTTTTTCTCCAATCACAACTTCGCTGAAATATTTATTATGAGCAATAGAAAATGCATTTCGCTTTCAAGTAGGTCGCGCACCGACGTTACAAGTTATCGGCATATTAACTCTTTAGAATCGTTTATGCAGACGACCCCCGCTTTCTATGGGTCACAAGGACACGGTTGATTATTCACTACTTTATCTCAAAACCTTCCACGCTCTGAAAATGCATGTCGCTAAAATTGCTTTCACTTATATCGAAACTGCTTTCAATATGATTTTATACTTGAAGCATCTTCCTGCATACTTTATCCATTGTTTCTCAGCGTTTTGTTTTATTACTTCATAGTTAATTATAACATGCAGGGCATGTTCCCAAGATCATGGCCAAGACGTATTATTAGTGTTCACCTAAGCTTCCCATATTACGTATAAAAGTTAATTGGACAGTAAAGTTATTATAAACTCAATAAGATATCTTAAATATTGTTTCGTCATAGAAATAGGATTTTACTAGCGAAATAAACTACGTTATTTTTAAATAAACAGCGTTTATCGACCAGTGTCTTGGGTACATTGAAACAATGGAACAATATATTATAGCAAGGTGCAAGAGCACTTTGAATTTCATTATTTCGATTGTTTTTTTAACAGGAATACCAGTTCCATTGAGAATTACTTTAAAAACAAAAGCTAATTAGAGTTCTGAAATGCTTTTAAAAAATAACGTCCACTGTCCTATACAATAGTACGCATAAAATAAGTAACAGAAATTGAGACCTTACTACATTTTATGAAAATAAAATAAAAACATTATAAGCTCTTTACAAATTATGATATAAACAGTAATCACGACAGTAAGATAAGAATTCGAGTAGTATTTCTCACGAAATAATTGCTAACATCGCGCCAGTGTACATTACAACAGTAGATTACAGTGTAAACTATTGTTTGAGATATTGAAAGCGGCGATGATATAGTGAACCCGAGATATAGCTATTAGAACTACTAGTTTTACGAGCTACGAGCTTGTTGGTAATGTGCGGAGACTATCTGTTACATGTTTGTTATCGATTGAAATATGCCAAAGCTTTTAAGAATAAACAAAACGTATGTACCGCTGCGTCCTCGATTTTATTGAAATGCCTTTATTGTTTACTAACTTATGCCCGCGGTTTCACTCCCTCCACGTCGGTTTTGTCAACTACTTCATTTTATATATATATACAAGATGTTTAGGGACTGCTCCCGAAAGCGAAAACGGATGATAGTACTAATGACACCTTTGATGAAGGTTCCGAAAAAAATAGATCCTGACTAAAAAAATCATATTTTTAATACGTTTTATTAACGTTATTTTGCTTCATGTTAGTCCAGCTGTTTTTGTAATCGTGCTTCATTGCTGGTTCTTTTTTCTTTAGTAATTTATTTTTTTATGAAATATCGTTTCATTTAGCTGTACTTACAAGGTGGAGCGTAAATAAGGCTACCCGTCTTCGTTTTCGGGTGCAGTCCCCAAAACACAGATTTTTAAATAAGACAAAAAACAGTCTCAACGTTGATTTCAATACGCTTCACTTGAGTGTAGATTTTCCTTAGTTTTATTACGTACGGAATATTAGTAGATATGTTAATGATAACAGTGTTGCTGTGAAGCAACATTGTTATTCGCATAAACAATGTATTGATATGAAACAAGTTCGTTCGTTAACTAAAACGGTTCGCATGGTGATTACAATAGTCATGGATACCAGTCGTCTGAATCTAGAAACGAATACTAAAGAACTTCAGTGTCAATAATTGTCGTTGTAGATTCGTGATTCTCTAAGTATGGTACACGGCACTGATGTAAACGCTACCTACTTAGGCTCGAAGTTCAAATCCTCGCCTGCACTCCTAACCTTTATTGAGACCGTTAGTATTTCTATCGGCCTATTCCATCAATCCAAGGCGTATTTCCATACGTAATATTCTCAAGTCGATTTGTACATTAAATTCTATTCAAGATTTACTAGACATTTGACCAGCTTGTTTTGAAAGTACTTATTGCAAATATTTCAATACTATCATAGGTCTTAAGGAAAGTTGTACATGACATTACAATGAAATATTTTAGCATATCTGATCGTTGATTTGTTTGTTATGGGCTTTGTTAAACTTAGATCATTAAATATATAAGCAAAACGCCAAGTTAAGTTTATTATAGCCATATTACCTATATATGTACCTTATTAGACGTCTATAAGAAAAAAATATACCATGATTGATTTAAATTAATTATTGTTGTAGAAAAATGCAAACCTTCTGACGGTAAAATACGACTTGAACTGAATAAGATGACACTTCGTAGGCATTTCAAATTGTTTCTCACTTTAACAGTAACCTAGTTACTATTGCTGTTTATCATAAGCTAGATCGCATAACTACATTGTCTAAAAAATATCAGAATTCCATGTTTAACTTCATGCACAATAAAAAACAGCAAAAATTAAATTTTCGTTCCAAATACCTTCTCGTAAAATTATAAAGTCGCATAAATTCACTTGTTCTTAAAAGTGAGATGCATGATGTGACAGATTTTAACGGATAACATATGCGAGAAACCAGATCGCGCTCGATCCGGTGATATTGTAAAAAGAGTATTAAAAAAGCGGAAATGGTGAAGCACCTGTAATTCAACCTTCACGTATAAACGTCTAAATGCATTTACTACCTATTACTGCTTCAGGATGAGAGAAATTTCTAATGGCCTTCGTAGCGTCCTGATTGGACTTCGATCAGCAAGATCAAAGACGATCTGAGAAATCTCAAATTAGAACAGTAATTTTAAGGATACGTGCTGTGTAGCATTTGCAATTGCATCGTAAGGAAATGTTTTAGTGCTTGTATGTTAGG
>JAOSYY010000016.1:6426462-6440574 GCA_025727935.1 Hebomoia glaucippe
ACAATTACGTTAGAAATAGGTTTCAACACGGCTATGATACGCAAAGAATAGCAACGCGCGTTCATTACACCTAATTGCTTCGTAATTATCGGCTATTGAGTGGGTTCTGCGGACTGCAGTGGCTATGCTCGAAAATTCCAGTAAGATTTTATAGTCTGTGAACACACGAGATAATGTGGATATTTTTGAATTTCATGTTATCTTGGACTTCTCCCATTAGATGGAGTCGGCACATTATGTTTTTCTCTTCCATTTTTCTAAATACGCACACTTTTAAAAATTGAAGCAAATCTTTTAATACGTTCTTTGGTCTTCCTCTACACTCGTATCCATTCACACACATGCTTAAGCTTCTCCTTACATTACCTGACAACAATAAACGCACCAAAAAGGAGTTAGCGAAATCATTCCATCGGTTCACTCGTGATGCTGTGACCAAAAAAATAGAGATTCATTTTTATTTATATAGACCTCTAAATAGAAAGTGTCCTCTATAAAGTTATTTTTAATGATAGTTTTGTTTAGAATTAGTTTAAATATTAATATAAAAATTGGGAAAAATCACGTTAAATTGCTTAACTGATCCTCACCAATGCGGTCCTTCCTGAATTGTAATAAATTTGAAATTAAATTATTTACCAGGTTCTCAATATTACATACATTGTTGTGTTTAGGTAAAATCACAGCTTCTTTAGACTATCAATTAATTGAAGACTCTAAACAGAATTATTTACTCCCGCAATTATAATTAATTGAATATTTATGACCAAAACTTAATAATAAATTGTATAATTTACAATTATGGAACTGTTGTTTTTAATACCTTATGTATAGTTATTTTACTTAATTGGTATGTTTGTTTATTTGTTTTATTTTATAAGAAGTCAGTATGTAATTACAGCTCTTTAGACGTATTAAAAAAAATATGAAATAAAAATTAGTGGTCATTTTAGAAAATATCTTTCAGAAATTATATATCAAAGTCATAAATCATGACTACTTCATTTATTTTGTTAAAATACATGTACGAATGGTTCCGCGTAAAAAACAGTTTAAACTATTAAAGTAAATTCTGCAATTGTGAATTTATAGTCATGCATAATTTATTGATTAACCTGTTATATTACAAATCAGTGTGGAAGTACTTATATTTGTACGCACATTTTCCATCTTGATCATAAATTTTATTTCTCCCGTTACTGAAGTAAATTTTCAAAGCTATTAATTAAATATTGCTATGTTCAATATATTGCAATCTGGTTTAATTAAGAGTACTTTTTATATCCATATATTACTTTTAAGAATATTTTTTTTAAATTATTTTAATAATTACGTTTAACAAGGGAAGTTTCTGGTTACAATTTAAAAAAAAGAACAAAAACAAAATTTTTTAAACGTATAAACAAAATAATCAATCTAACATATTGAAATGTATTCCTTTATTTCATGTGCCACAACGTTATTTTATTTTATATTTTAATTAGCAGTACATTCAAACAGTGTTTAAACACGTCATTATCGTGAATAATGATTGCAATAAATAAATATATCAATTAGTATAGTCATTCAATCATAGTAAAAGGCTCACTTACAACAAACGATGGGCGCGCGTAGCTAACGAACTTTGTAAGTACACTGAGTAATAATTTAACATAAGCTCATGAAACTGACACGTTAATTGTATTTTCTATAACAAAAAAATATTTGAGAAAATAAAATACAGCTTCTTGTGTAAGAAATTCCCATAGTCGAATATACTTAATATTTATAGTTTCTGACGACAGCGATTCTGCTTTGTCGTTTCAATAGTCTAGTTACTTAACGTCCGCTTAGTTTTAATAGCCACCGGGCTAAAAACGCGACGTACCCAAAAAAAAAAAAAAAAAGTCTAGTTACTTACATATGATAAATATAAATCTAGCTTAAGTTTAAAATTACATATTCCCTGTAAGTGCATTCAGTACTTTTCAGGATTTTTGCAATGTTGGAGTTCGAAACAAATCTATTCTCATTTATAACGGATCACTATCCAAAATTTCATAAAAATAAGTTTAATCAATTCTGAGATAACGTAAACGAACATCGTGATATAAGAATACTTTGTTTAAAGTTTTATAAAGGTATTCTATACAAAGATACTGAAACCATTCACCGATGCGCTTTTATTCATAATAGGTGTTTTTAACCCATAATGCATTTTTATGATAGCGGTAAATTGAAATATAGTATGATAGAAAAACTAATGTAGTAGCCAGTTGGTAATAAAGATCGTATATTACAAGTGGCCATTATAACCACCGCCCCAGACGTGTCTTTATACTTAAAAGTAGTATCTCGTTTATATGTAAATTTATTTTGTGCATACAATACTCGTTTTAGAGTCAATTTTCACGGTCTTTCTTAGACAGACTAATATACACAAATACCGAAAGGTACGAGAAATCCGTTTTTACTTTAAATATTTGACACATTTACAATTATTAAGAGAGGTCTTTTCAATTTTGATGGGCGTACCTCTAGTAAATATGTACTCACACTTCAAGGGCCAAAGGTTCCGCGCGGGACTGATACGGTTTTATATTATCTTATTTATATTAACACTAGCAGTGCCTCGCGATCGCTTTCGTGTTGATTTTGTTTAAGTACCCCTCCCTTTACCTATTCCGAAAAGTTTTTCGCTAAAGCAGCCTTAAAGTATCTCTATAATCCCATATATATCGTTAGAGAGGTTCTGGCGTAACCAAGAAACTCACTTTCATGTTTATAATATTAATGAGGATTAAGATATTATTATTCTAGTATTTTTGGGCACAAGACGGTTGCAAGAAATTATAACGTCCTTGTCATGTACCACCGTTTTTGTAATCGTAAAATTTCCGAACGCTAAAAATAATATATACTGTATCATTTAATAAATAAAAATAATCTAATACTTTGCTTATGGGAGCCGACGAAGATTTCTACGTAATGAATTAAAATATTTAAAATGAGGTTTAAAATAATTTAGGATCCATAAAATTTTTCCGGAGTAATAAAGATTATTTTTGTAATTGATTACTAATTGGATTTAGATAAATCTTATCTACCTTTTCTCAAGAAGCCACTGGAAACTCCGAGGAACAGATGTTGAAATTGTTGCAGCCGACTTTTAGTTCTTAGGCAACGTTATATGTTGAGATTAAAAGGCGCAAAGTAATGGACACTTTGAATGAAAAAGGCTTTCTTGTCTTATCATAAGCAATAAAGATTTAAACTATTGCAAGCCGAAAGTGGATTGTACCTCTATCTTTGTTGCCTTATGATAAATATATGCTATGAATATTTTAGTAATAACATCCCAGGTTCTATGCAACTTGCTTTTAAAATTTAGCGTAAAAATATATATAAGTAATGTTAAATACAAGTACATTACTTGCAAGAACAATGAAATAGAAATCTTATTTTTCACTTTTCTAGCGTAAGAAACTTTAGCAAAATCCTGTTGAAAGTTTTATTAGTCACCGCGAATGTGTGTGCGGAAGCACATATCAATTTACTTTGCCACAGGTGTCTTGCAATATTCGTCTCACGATCAGGGCCACGCGTGCTAAACGACATGACATTAGCTCAAAACACAACTGTTTTCTCACTAAATACCTAAAATAAATAATAGCATGTATATAAAAACATTTTTTAAATAACTAGTCATTTGCATAAATCAAAATTGCCTTCCCAACTGCTTAAGAAATCCCAAGAGTACTCGTTGATGCTTGTAAATTTTTACCCGTTATTTTGATTGGATGTTTAACAATACAACTTACGAATCACATATCTTTCCTGGAAACTGATACCTTTCAATAATAAATCGTTTTAGAATAGCAGTGTGAATAATTACCCCAATGAAACGCTTCCTTTCGTCTGGATAACATTTCCTTATTGTGCAATAAATATAATGACTTCATTGGAAGACAAGTTAGGCATACACTTGTAAAATTATAGCCTATAATAATTATATCACTCTTGTTAACGAGACACTTCAGCCGTCGCCGTAACGGTAACTGTAATTATACAAAATGAATAATTATTAGAATGATTAATTAGATTACTGGAATTTGTTCTAACGATTTTTTATTAAAGAGATCCAATGCTATAAACGACAGGAAGACAAGACTGATCTTTACGAGCTGAGACGTATGTCCAATCGGCAGTTAAGGTATTTTAACGGCGTATGGCTTTAAAGATGAAATTAAAGCCGCGGATGTTTACTATAGCCGGCTAAGTAACAGAATTAATTAGGAGCGCTCTACACAGAATAACTTCTCATTAATTTTAACACGCGCGCTTTGCTCCGCGAAGAATTTCCGCGCAATGTATAAAATGGTGCTCGATTACCATACACTTATCCTACATCACAAATACACGAACTCCCCGACTCTAAACATTTAGTTGACATTCATCTGACCTTAAATTAAGATTATCCTCTGAGTTTGATGTGAAATCCGTAGGCTGATCGCTCAGACAATACAATTACAGTTATATCAGAATCTGTGAAGCTTAAGTTTTGATATTTCCTTCTCTATTCGTGACTAGAGTCATGTGATTTATATTCAGAATTGTATTTATGCTCATGAAAGGATTGTCTAGCCTAGTTTTTGGTTCTCTTATCGCAACTCGTACTTGGCACGTAAATTTACTTAAAACTAGACATATTTACAAATTACATAAACACCACGTACTATTGTTGAAACTATTGTTTTAATTACTTGGACCTACTTTAACTTTAGATAATTATAGTAGTTTAATTATTACCTGTACTGTACAGATCGTTGGTGTCATTTCTATAAGAGATGAACGGATTTTGGCGAGATTTTAACTAATATTATAAGATATAACAAGCTACATACATGGTACTAACATCATTATGTATGTATAAATCATTTTTGATGAATCGGCTGGCTAGTCCTATATATAACTAACACATACTATAATTTTTATAATATAAGTGAATATATGTAGGTACTGTATTTAATTTATAATCGTCTCTTAAAGTAATCATGTATTTATAATAATCTAATTTATCTGTGGTATTAAAAAAGCTCCTATAAAAGCTCTGTTACAAGTATAACTGTCATTAGAAATAATTTAAAAGGCGCTGTTAAATCTTGAGACTTCCGCTCGCATCCACATCGTATCGTTTCATTTAATACGCGTCAATGTCATAAATACAACGATAATTATTATGTTCAATTTGAACTCAATTTCTCTGAATAAATATTTTCATTTATTTTCAGGTAAGAGGCGAGAATATCTCTTAAATACTTATCATTCGAGGCTTATATTGTAAGTACCTAAATATAATCGGCTGACACACTTTTTGATCGGCAGAAAGTACATTATATTTATTGTGTAAAGATAAGCTTCTTAAACAAATTGGACATTTCATAAATTAAGACTGTTAGTTTTAAAGAGATTCATGGATAGTCGTATTTACAATATTTTAAAAATTATGTGAATATTTTGTGGAAGATTTCTTTGGATATCATATGAAGGCTAACGAGAGTACAGTTCACCTTATGGTAAGCGTTTCTGTCGTCCATGGACACCTTTAAAAAGATCTTAAAAATACTGTAATTTTCTTAACGTAAGGGTGTTAGAAAAATTAGCGTACCTGTCTATGGATTACCGTCTGAAAAATTCTTATATCGACGTCGAACCGCTAATGACTGCTGCAGTTAAGAATCTTCCCATCTATATTTGCCTTAGAATTACATAAGATGGATGTTCGCGGCTCATTTAATTCAATAAAGAATCCTAATGTATCTTAATTACATCATACTAGGTGCTGTAATAATAGAGTCGGACCCAACTGCGCGGCAAAATGACTTATCACGATTGTAACGAGAGAGATATTATCCAAGCTCAGATAGTTGCTATTCTCACGCTTTGCAATTTATTTGTTTAATATGACATTTTCTTCACGTACCTTTATTGAAGTAACACGTACCGTTAGTGGTCGGACACTAACACACTGGATCAGACAAATTCACTCCACTTTCCATTTTTCACAGGCCATTTTCTTGGACAGACGTCTTAAGTGCAGGTGATTCGCGGAACGAAATGTAGAGCACCAAGGCTGCTGAGTCTGTAGCCTACTTTTGATCTCCTATAAATTATTTCAGTGGGTCGTTGAAGCTTCAATAACTTCTCTTTTGTGTATTTTTTATCCCTCAACAGCTTAAAGCCGTCTATGGGATAGGACATACCCAGTTATTTACGGATATGGTACGATTCCAGTTAACCGGTTTTTGAAGGCGTTTAACGGGCCGTGGCGCCGCCTGTAGGCCTAATGTTTTATTTGTTATTAAAATTTTATAATCTAGCAACACTTTGCACATAATATCACATTGGTCATAACCACCTGTACGTAGTGTTTTTTTCATAACACTGTATAATTACGATCAAGTGTACTACAGATATCATTTTTAAATTACTAGAATCAAATGCGTTTCTGAGCGACGAAGATATCTAATGTACGATGGCGTCAATCCTATTAAGTAGATATCGGAAACGCGACGGGCGGTATGGCTTATTGATGTTCACTGAGATTATGTGTGCTCTTGCACTCATCATTTTTAGCATTTCACTTTTGCATATAAGTCCGGGCATTACATACGTTGAGTGTAGCCTCGTCACATCATTGCGAAGGAGCATTATTCTCGCAGTGACAATGGTGGCCCAGTTGACACTAATCCGCAAACAGTCGACTGTGACACCAAAATAAAAGAAAGCGTGACGTATAGCAGGACAGGCGCCAGCTGTATATGGTAAAAACTTACAACCCTGCCCGTAAAACCAAACACAATATCCAGGCATACATTACTGACACCAAAAAACGAACACAAACCATGCATGTAGTCTATTTTTAAATAGGCGACTTAAATGGTCTCTTTCGTACGCGCAAAATATAACTTCATACTTCAGAATTATAAAAAGTACTATATATTTTTATTAAGTTATGCTGGAGCTTATTATTTCTCTAAAAGAGAAATAGTCATAACTATTCGAGGTAGCGTACATCAATTTTCATTTAAATCCTCCTAAGACTTCTCATATCTTGTTTTAATATGCCGTGTCCCACTTCTAACTCTGCCTATATTGGTGGTGAGGAAATATTTTAATTCTATATGTTCATTAATTTAACAGACCATTGTAAATTTCCCCGTTATACTAATAAGGGACACGGACCTTATTTACCTTTAAATTAAAGTTGGACGTAAAGTAGAAATAATACTCAGCGTACGGTCACGTATTATCATAAATATTAACTAAGAAGTAAAATACAAAAAATACTATTTGAATACATAATCCTACAAGCCTACATTTATAGAAACGATCGCTTGTGATCATACTTGCCTTATTGGAATGTATTTTAATCGAAGTGTATTTGTTTTTTGCAAAAAATCTTTAGGTAGAATTTATAATTTAATATCATACTAAGAATTGCTGTTACTCATAAAATTATTTGTGAAATTTGAATTCACAATGATTCTGAAAAAATCAAATACCTTATGTCCCCTTTGAATTTGGTTTTGTAAACATACAACCAAATGAACGTAATATATACTAATATTATAAACGTGAAGAGTTTGTTTGTTTGTTTGAACGCGCTAATCTCAGGGACCGCTAGTCTGATTTGAAAAATTCTTACAGTGTTGGTTAATACATTTATCGAAGAAGGCTATAGGCTATATTATTGTTTAGAGAGCCTTACTAAAAGTCCAATAATGAAACTCGAGGTGTAAAAATCAAAATGAACGCGAACGAAGCTGGAAGAAGATATAATTTTTTTCAGATACCACTTTCTTATAATGTCCTGTTAGCTTACTTAAATATAGCTCATACTAAAAGTTACTATAATTATCATTTGGATGTAACGCAACTAAAACCGCAAGAAAAGTGCCCTTAATACGTTTATTCGTTGCTCCCGTTATTTTTATTAAAGCTTGCAATGAACGCGTAAGCAACAATTACTTTAATATCTGAGGAACAGATCACATTATATACATCGAAAGATTGTCTTCGAATATCAATAATTGTGGATGAAATATTTTAATTATGTTATAAAAAATTTCGGAATTTTTGTAAGGTAACGATGTTATGAAGGTTCTTCCATTTTACTTTTCTATACTCTTTTTAAGGCTGCAATTAAAGTGTGAACTTGTTTGTCCACTCCAACAAGTGTATTTTTTGGTTTGACACAGTAGCGTTGCAATTAAGGCTACAGCAGAATTTAATTGAAGATGTTCTGATTAGCGAACAGTAGACACTTAGTTTTAAATTGTTTAATTTCAAATAAACTTATAATGGAGATTTTTACAATAGCCATATGACATCATTAAATTCAATGATGCATAGTGAACCTATTCATTGTCTTTTCAAGCCGTCGTTATATGTCAGATAAATTTCGATTTGTTATGGATTATTTATAGTTATTGTACATATACGACAAAGTTAAAGTCTTAGCTGTGAAGGTTATGGCATGTAATTTATAATTAATGAAATTATGCAATAAAAATGCCATAATAACTCTTAATTTAGTTATACAAAAGTTCCCACAAGCACAAATGAATCGCCAAGCCTTAATACGTTTTATTTCAAGCTATAAAATCTAGAAATAGAAGTGTGGTTTTACAACAATTAAAAAAAATATTTAACTGCCCACTTGGCTTATCTTTATAAACGTCCTTTTTTAAACTGCAACCCAAGTATACCGCTAGCTTTTAATTTGTGCTATCATTATGATCTTAGCAAACGTTAAAATTCATTAAAGTGTGGTATTAAAGTATTGTGGTGTATGCCCGTAATAGAATTCTTTAAGAGTCTAATTATAATTAGTTAGGAACATGCAAAGTTTGTTTTAACAATATCAGAGCTTCGTGTCCTTATTTGGTCAAAAAATGTTTAGTTAACCAATGTATGCCGAAAAGGAAAAGACGTGTTCCCTTTTTATTTAATGTTCACGCGAAGTTTTCCTGCTTCATAATCGTTCCCTGGAAGTACCGACTCACTGTTCTGTTGTGTTCTTAAATGTATTTTATTCGCAATTGTTAAGTGGTGATCAAAAGCTCTCTCGTTTTTTATTCGATTTAATTACGTTACGTAATATATTATTTATACATATAGAATTTGGAAAGTACTAAAAACAATACCATAAAGATATTAACGACAAAAATGTCCTGATTTTATTTAAAGCACAGTGTTCTTTTTGTAATTAATGAAGACTTTAAACAATTTGACTTCTGTACCGTGAGAAGTAACAGTTGAAAGCAATATATTATTATACTTTAAAGCCTTCCGCGTCGATTCATGATATCAATAGGTTTTAGTAGGTCAAACTTTTTACTTTAATTGCTCCAATTAGGTACACGATATACATTTTTTACTTAGTTAATTATTAGTCCGTATACGAATTAGCGCAGTCTGCCTCGAAGCCTGCGGGTGCTAATTATATTCAATTGTTAGTGCTCTCGCCTAGATTCTAAAAGAAATCAATCTATGAGGAGTGTCAGACGCAAAAAATCCGCTAACCGAACTTTTGTGGTATAACATCTGCTCATTCATTATTATTGGAAAGGTGTGCGGTTTCGATATTTAATGAAACGTTACTTGGCTGTGAAACCACATTAGGAGTATTCAGAGCGCCATCACGAGAAATTAATAGATTCGACGCAAGACAAAACAGAAAAAAGGAAGTGGGTACATGTCATTGATAAAAAATATTGTCGAGGAAATACGATCGACGACACGTACATGGCAGGGGCCGAGTGGCCGGTAAGCAGCAAACAGCTCTGACGAATGTCAATGGCACGTCGACACCGTTACTTGATCTCGCGTTCGCTAAATTAATTCACCAATAAAATCTGAACAAAATTTGATCCTAACACTGACGCTAGTTCGCTTCGGCGCCATCTTTATCAGCTATATCGCAAAAAGCTCTTTAACACTGTTAAAAAACTCATCACTCGAAATAATGAAGCGTAATATAATGTGAAGATTATCGACTTGCAAGTGCCTTGACATCATATTGATGCGCCGAAGGTAAGCTATACACAGTAATGAATGCACTCAACATTATCAATAAAACGTTTATTTTCATTGGCAATGGCTAATTAATCCGTGGTGTCAGAGACCTCATGAACTCGTAAGAATTCAGTGTCATTTGCACATATCAGTTTCTACTGGGGCATAGGTAAAAGCTCGCTTTCATTCAATACTCATCATTCTATAAAAACTAATAGAAATGGAAAGACTGTCAATCAAGCGCCACACTTTTATTTAAATGTATCCAGCAATATACGTCTATGATTTTTATTTATCTCACGCCCGTAAATCGATAATCTTGGTTGTTTTGCATGTCATATTAATGTTTAATAAAATTTCTTTGTAGCTGCGTCCTCACGAAATATTCTTTAATGTTAGATTGGGGTTACCTTTTATTTTTCTACAAAATCAATTGACGTTTGGCTACATGAATAGACACAGATAACTGTAATAGAAAAGTGTTTTGCTCGTTTTCTTATGTACTTTTGTCTACTGAGATAGTTTTATAATGAACATTTGAAATATAATCTTCGTACGTCCGCTTTAAGAAAAAAGTAACAGATATAATACATAATATGATACCACCTTGCATTTTAATTACTTAAACATTAATTCCACCATCCATCATAAGCCATCCACCTTAAACTGAGGTCAATATCTTTTCGTAAACTGGATCGCATATCAATCAATACTTGGTCATTGAATTTTAATAGGACTGGTTTCTAGAATTTCATGTCCTTATCATACTCCGTTAAAGTAATTATTCTTTCGTGCCTATAATGAATAAAAATAACGTTATTAGAAACGTTTCTGTTAGACAAATGTTGAACAATACACGAGCCGTTGATAGCTCTGCGTAGCTATAATGTGTGGAGCATGAATCGACATCTAATTATAGTTAAACGGTACTAATTTATAAATCAAGATGTAACGATAGGAGTTAACTAGTTGTTTTGTGCTGTGTGTGGCTACGTGGTTCGGAGGCGGAGTTTGTCACCAGTAACAATGATTAATGCAGGTACTGGGATCGTGTTAAAACAATAAACAAGGGCTTTGTAAAAAGGGATATATTAAAAGTTATTACTTAACATTAAAATGTATCCTTACTTCCCTACTACCTATATATATCTAACATGATAAGTGAAACTATTTTAGCAGTTAATTATTTTAATCAATTTAGTTTAAAAATATCACAGATACAACCACGTTAAGAAGCTATTTAATTACTTTTTTCAATCCTACCATATCTCGACGATGTGCTAACTATTCCCATTTAAAAGCCTACAGAAGGACAGTAAAAGAAGTGCCGACTTCGACAGTCTAATTAAAGATTAAGATCTGTATAAATAATTATGTTATATGCGACATTTTAGACCTATTTAAGATCGTGGCGTCCTCTAGATAATATTTATTATCTTCACGTAAAAATAATTGCCTTTGAAAACTTAATTGACTACAAATGGTAAATTAAGAACTATTTGAGATAGATAACGGCTACTGTAAATTTTCTTTATTATTTATTGCTAGAACACCAGCTATATATAGTCTGTGGAAGATCAAGATAATGTTTAAGGACACACCAGTCGTTAATTTTATCACAGTGCAGTCTTTGTTACGGTAAATGTACGCGTGTAAGTAGATTGAGATATGTTAATTAGCAGTACAGTTAAGTAGGCCTATCAGTATCTGTGAACTTTGATCCAGTTCACGAAGGTCCAAGTTCAAAGGAGCTTTATGTACCTAGGTGTGAGAAGACAAATTAACAAATTATTTGTAACACAACCGACATGACCTCCAACGTTCATGCGAAACACATATCATGTATATTTATTTACCTAGAGAAACTATTATATACATAATATGCGTGCTAAGCAAAACTTTAAGGTTTCTCTACAACTATTTACTTACATAATGTTTTCTAACTCTCGGACCTGAAAAGCATTATTCATTTGTTTTTTTGTGATACTTTATTTTAATTAAAAGTAAAAAGATTTCTCATAATATTGTCCCATCACTGAATTGCATTCGCTGCACTTTGAGGCCTCAAGCGAAGAAGGATTCGAATGAAAACACACCCAAATATGTGAAATGTTATTTGAAAGAAAAGTCGTTACTGTTCCCTAGTATCAAGTAAACGAATCTACACATCTTTGTCACTTATCCCTATCGCAGACTTAACATGTGCCGCCACTGTTTGAATACCTGTAATAGAACAATGAATTTCGATAAGAAAGGACCTATTAGAAATTTCAATAAAGATAATAACAACAATTTACTTCTAAGTTCCAATAATTGTGTGATGTGAAAGTCGGTTTAGCCATTTCAGATATTAGGCGGGCAGACAATAATTTTATTGCAATTTTTAATAATCTTTTTTATTCATATCTGGTGATACTAGATAACACTTCACGATGTTTTGGATCTGATCTTATGACAGTGCCACCTAAAGCGGGCTTTTTTACACCAAGTACTTATATATTAACAATAGATACGCTTGCCTTTATTTCGAGTTTTACACTTTGGATTACACTATTGAACTTTTATTAAGGATCTGTAATTTTAATGGAAATACAATATAGCCTAAAGCCTTCCTCTATTAATGTACTATCCAACACTAAAAGAAATTTCAAATCAGACCAGCGGATCTCGATATTAGTGCGTCCAAACAAGCAAACAAACTCTTCAGCTTTATAGTATTAAGTATAGGTAAATTTAACAAAAATATTTCATAATATTTTCAGGTATTAAAACAATTTGATATAACTGCTCATATACTTATCAGCACTTAACTGGGTTCATGAAAATGCACACTTTGTTTAAGTGTAAAACGGACTGTCAATAGATATCGAGTTCATGTAAAATTATACACGAACCGTAATACTGTCTGTATAATATGTTCGTAGAACATTAGCTTTCCTGACATCCGTGGCATATTTAGAAGCTCGACTCTCGCCACCGAAGGCTATACTGCCATGGATTTATTTCAAGTTGCTCTCTTAAGGTTCGAGATGTATGCAATGAATACTATTACTTGAATAGAGATATAAATATTAAAGAATTATATGGTAAAATGTAGACTGTAACTTTTGTACAAGTTGAATTCTTTTATTGTCAACGAAATCATGGTCGATAGTGATATACTGAAACTTAATACTTTCCCATGATGTTTCTTGTAAAAACGTCAAGTCACGTATGTCTATTTAATTCGAAGTAAATCGTTTATATTCAACAACACACACTGGATAATAGGGCACTGTAAGCACTGCATTGAATTGTATTGTTTTAAAAAATTCAACAAAGGTTTTGTGTCGATAGTGTTTAAAAATCAATTGTATATATTGCAACTCTCGTTTCATACTTTCACCACAAACATTTTTATCTTTTACACAACGGAAAGGCATTTGCACACGCTCGTTACGTTTAGGTGCATGAAGAAATGAGATAAAAACAAAAATTTTGGCCCGAGACTGTTTATTGCCTGCGGAACGACACATATCACGTGTCTGCCCAACTGAAGAATTCAGGAATTCGCATTATATTAATCACATGTTTTTATAATGATAATATATTTTTTCTCCATGAGAATACTTATTTATAAGTGATACCTTAATGGGCTTGTAATAAATATTTGTAATTCTGAATTTAATTGGAAAATTAAACAATCGTAATAACTCAGCATATTTTACAGGTGTTCCTCGTTAGGTTTTGTGTCCGTTTTATTGTTAACGGCACATTTACTACTGTGCGTCGATTAAATATTGCATTGGAACGACTTATTGCCACTTTTACGCAGGTAAATAAATATTTCTATGATGTTTCATTGTTTTATTGTTGTTACAACTAACGATGTTAGAACCTGCTGCTAAATGATCATGAAAAATTTTCAGCAGTTATGTATTATTTATTGCTACCAGAGGAAGGATTATAGTTATAGTCGCGTTACTACATTTTTTTATGCGATAGGAAGGCAAACGAGCATACAGTTCACTTATATTAAGCGATTTCTGTCGCCCATAGACACCTCCAAGATCA
>JAOSYY010000016.1:6441276-6456275 GCA_025727935.1 Hebomoia glaucippe
TGCGATAGGAAGGCAAACGAGCATACAGTTCACTTATATTAAGCGATTTCTGTCGCCCATAGACACCTCCAAGATCACTAGATCTAGAAGACGCGTTGCCAACCTTAAGGCCTTATTTTATTTTTTATTTCGATGTGACCCGGACGGAACTTATAAATTATTTGAAGTTTCTCGCACCACATTTAATACGTGAAATGCCTGTGTTTTTGACACTCGTCCAGCCACAGGCAGCACGTACCCGAGGCAGACCACAAATTACATACTTTTAAGTGCAACTGCCTTCCGACCGGGACTCGAACCCGGTGCCCTGGCGTCGCGGTTGACTTAACCAACCACTAGGCTACAGAGTCCTCAAAAGACTGAATACTTTTACAAATTTCGCTAAACTGGTTAGTCTAAGTATACAACAATATGAAGTAAAGTTTTCGAATCGACATTGTTTTAAAACTAAGCAAAACACTACGCGCATTATGACAAAACCTTTTTATATATTATGTACAACAATCATAATTATAATTCATTCATAGGGTAGGATTTTACATGATCAATAATTATTAAAATAACAATCCAGAACAAGTTTCAATAAAACCTCAGATTAAAGCAATAAACAATTCATTTTGAGCCGTGAGGCGTGTAAAGCTGTCACCGCCCCTTGATTGGTGTGACGTTTGATCGGGGTCCTGTCAAATAAGGGCTCTCCTGACGCAGGCGCAATGACACGCGATCGGCCTTGCAATGGCGTCCTTGCCGCCAGACGCTAGACGCCAGACATTGCGCTCTCTCGCTCACACCCACAATCATCCCTCCATACCGCCCAGCGCTGATCAGCTCAGTGATAAATCGCTCCCCTAGTTAGACCGATCTAAGAGCCGTTCGCTCACGGGACCAGTTTACCAACGTGTAACGCTCGTTTCATTTTTATATACACCTCAATGAATCCACCCTCACGTAGAAAATACTTAGCGTTATTAATAAACATTCTATTTTTGTACAATTTATTTTATACCCAGACATGGTTGACTTTTTGTTGTTTTAGTTGGCTGGTCGATGATCTGTATCGTTTTAATAACATTTTTATTAGGTTTTTTCTATTTTTATAAATATTGTTTAACATTGTAGTCGAGTTTCAAATTAATTTACTAAGAATACTAAATGGGTAGAGTTTATCCTGGCACCTGTGGTCTTGTAACATCCAAATGAGGGAAATCCTTTTAAAGAACGATGCATGTTAGAAAATTTCTTATTATGCGTCCCGTATCTACAAGGGAGCCATCTTAATTTTTATTTTTTATGCGCAGCTGTACATTTATAGATTATAAATTTTTATTTAAACGTAACATAAAGCAATTTTATTGTGAAGCTTGTCTTTGATATACCAAAAAGAAGTGTTTTACGCCGTAAGAATATTTTATACTCGAATAGCAATAAAAAGTAAAATATATTTCTGCGTCTATCTCGAAATCGATCTAGGAATATTACTATTAAAGTATACGATCAGACAATAGACCTTTATTTATCGTGTAAGTACATTCCATCTGCATCCCGAGTTGATTAAAAAAAACATGGAAACAAGGCCCTATCTTTGCGATTTATTGCCTTAGTGAGGTTTAATTATAAATGAACATTCAAATGACAACGTTTTAGTATTTACAAATAAGAACAAATAAAGTCTACTACGACCAACTACCATGGCGGCCGACACGATCACACAAGATATACTTGAGATGATTCAACAAATTAGACAATAATGAATCTAAATAGAAATGAAACTATTTTTTTTAAATGTTTAGTTATTAATCGTCTTTACTTGAGGTAGTGGTAATTAAATATCGTAAATCTAACTTTTCTGTTAAGTCTAAATTTGGAAAATGGCACCGAACTTTCGTGTCAATCTTTTTTTTTATAAAGAAGAGATCCAGCTTAATGTAAAAATATTATTTTTAATAGGATTTCGTTACGAAGTAGCTTACTTTAATAGAACAGATTTATCTATCATACGCATTTTATCCACCGCTTCAATGGCATAGCCGACTTCAATTAAGTAAAATTATATGGTATTGTAATAAATAATTCATTTATTATAAAAAAGATTAAGATGGAAAAGATAATCGGGATTGTCGCCACTTAGCACTCATGCCTACCATTATGTCATAAACTCTGTTATAATATGTAAAACCATAATCAATATCGCGTCCTGTTGCAGTTTTACGATGTTTTTTAAGATGATGCAAGTAGCAGGCGATCGTTCACGGGTTATACCATATAAATTCAAATGTATTTAATGCCGTACTTATCTGCATTTAAAGCAGATAATATGGTAATAAAGATGGTATTATTATTTAATAATGGAAAACATCATTGTATAAAATAGTTAGCTATGCGTTCGATAGATAATTCAATATTATATTTTACAAGGTTCATATTGCATGTCTGAAGGCTCTGTAGGTTAGTTGGTGAGGTTGAGAACGAACGAGTAACGTCTATTTACGGCCGCCCAGTCTCGCATGCCTCAGTCCTGATTATTGGCGCCTCACTGAATAATGAAATGCCGATGTGGGCTAATCAATGCGACTTTTTAAATCCCTTTTTTACCATAGATAGCATCTTTTAAAGGCTTCGCAGATTAACGATTTACTTACGCAATAAATAGTTTCAATTTACTGTAATTACCACTAAAAGGTACTGTGTTACGCATTTCTTTTCAACGATTTTCCTTGCAGATTATGTTAATTAAATTCCATAGGTAATTATTAATGACAACATGGGTACTTTTTGTAAATGTAGCAAATAGCAACGTGCCTATTGTATAGTTAAGTTTGGAACGGTGTTAGTTAATTCATAAAGTATTTCTTGTGTATTTATTTTATATCATAGACAGGAAAACGAGCACATAGCTCACCTGCTGGTAAGCGATTTCTGACACTCATGGACTATTTCAAATCCAGTAGACATAAGAGATCCACTGCCATCCGTAAGACCTTCTCCATATAATATGAGTTATTATTTTTTATACGGGCAATATGCTCAAAAGACTTGATTTTTAATAGAACATCATGAATTTTAACATATACTTTTCGTTAAAACTGTTAGTTAATCTTTATATAGTTGTATTCCGAGTTATAGATGTTCGTCTGGCAATGACTACAACAAAGTAGATCGCTTCCTGTTCTCGAGTTTCTGAATTTTATGGCATGACGTATATCAAACTTTAATAGACTGAAAATATTTCAATAATAATAGCATTCCGTCTTTTATTAGTTTGGAGCGCACAAAATTTAGGTCGGTTGTAACTTACGAACGTCACAAAAATTACACGTAATATGACATTAAATGATTGTAATAAATTCGTCTTTATGCTTTTATTGCGGACGTGTATTAGTATCTATGGATAGTTTAGTAGTTTAGAAAATTCGTGTTACGTTAAAAATAACTGTTTATTTTTTACATTTATCATCAACACTAGCTACTCCAGCGGTTTCGCTCGCGTTTATTTCGATTCTGTCATCCACTTCTAGCTATCTATCATATTATTTTTGGATAAGTGTCATCTCATATCTCCTAGTGTTATTATATATATGTCTGTATTTTTAAATATAACATACCATATAGCCTTCCTTAATAAATGTACCATCCAACATTAAAGGAATTTTTTAAATCGTACCAGCGGTTCCTGAGATAAGTGCGTTCAAATAAACAAACTCTTCAGCTTTATAATATTAGTAAAGATTATTTACTAATCTACACTATTAAAAACTTCAATACAGTTATGAAATAAATAGTAACACAACTTATTATTGTAAGCTCAAAAGATTGTTACTGACTAAAACCTTCACCTATTTTACAAACTGTAAACTTGTCCTCACTTTATGAAAGAAGTCATTTGCCTAATAAAGATCTCTATTTATAGCTTGGCAACGTCTTAAGCGAATATATTTAGCAGCTTCATTTATTACATGGTTAAGCTGTTGTTACCTGTACAGCGATACCACGTTCAACTTAATGTGTTACACTAAAAGATCAGTTATTATTTTCGTTCATAATAGTTAAGGGATCCCTGTCGAGGAGCTCGTACGCAAAATTATATACATTGAACAACAATCGAATTGGATAATTACAGAGTTTGTAATGATACATCGCTAGACATCGTGCAATTTAACAAACAACTTTTTTGTGTTAATTTTAATGTCCACAAATAATGAACAATCTTAATGGCGATAAATTATATGTAATTGAAGTAACTGTTTAAAATTACAACAAATTGAATATTTCTTGCGCTCGGTTTTTTCACGTTTTTACAATCAATAGGCGCTCGTCTCGCTGATTGACATCTGTTAAACAGAAACTTAAGTTAAAATTCACTTGAGTATTAAACTTTATTTTAATGATTCTCTGTAAATAAATTAAAAAAATCATCTTCATGTAATTACTTACCGTTATCGTTTGTTTGATAATGGCATTTTCCTTTGTCGAAATTGTTACGGATGTGTGCAGGAATTTCGGACAGGCTCGCTTAAATATAGTTATTATTTATTGTCCGTTATTGTAATGACTTCATTTAACGTTGACAAAAAATGTTTCAAGTTGATGGAGATTTCTGCAAACCATTACAAGTGTTTCAATCGCATATGATTATGATTTCACTTTTCCGTAGTCGTTTTTGAAGTTATTTTGAAAATGAATTTGTAACTGTGACCACGGCTTTCGCTGTGGCTTCTGTATTTCCGGGTTTAACAATCTACCTCTGAGCATTGTTTGTTAAAGACTTTTAACTAACAGTTGGAATTTGCCGTGATACTGATCTCAGTCTATTGTAACTAATGTGGTGTCTTTGAAATTAAATCGATTATTTTTCATTATTGTGCACGAAGTAAGACATTAAATCACCCTACAGTATAAAATTATGCCCGATGTCAGCAAGAAAAGCTCAAGGCCATCTATTTTATGTTCTAAAGATTAAAATAAAGTGCACGCATTACGCTCATTGCTCAGGGGGCTCAGTACTCAATCATTATAAACTACAAACCCATATGCAACGCTAGAAGGACCACGACCTGTCATTAAGCATCCTAGCCAGTGATCGACCCCATATAAATCATTGTAATGATAGATTATTCTAGATACATTAGTGAAACATGATGGAAACGCGCACGCAGCGTCGATTACATACAGACCACCGATGTAATTGCATTTCTTATTGATACCTCACGAAACGGATTTTTTGTAGCAGGAACATTAAAATCTCACACTCTTGCTCAATACTCGACTATTCGGTTATAAATAAATATCAGCTAACAACAAATGCACCTCGTTGCCTCTTAAAGGCACGTAAATCACCTCAATTAATTTAAAAGGTGTCTCTAACGAAGAATCGAGTACACTTTCGTGAGATAGATATCGTTGTAAAATATATGTCAGTGTTTTACGCCGTTATTCGATGTCTTGAAATAAAACAGTTGTGTGAAGTGCAGACGACGATAACCTATCGCCCCGCAACCCGAGAGTTCGGTGGAGACGCGGCATTATCGTGTCTAATCAGGTTCGCACGCGGAGCGGTGGCTAAATCATTCGATTATTGATTTCGGACGTCGCGGTCGTGATCAGAGGCGGGTACACGCTGTACGCCATGACGGCACCGCCATTGTCGACGCGAGCTCATTCTCCGTGATTAAACGCTTGTAATTCCAACAATATCATCCAGCCTGTCGGATTCAATCTACACTGCGCTACTCCACGCTCGTTCTTGTCTCGTGTCAACCGCTCCACGCTAATCGATCAGTGCACGAAACTTTTTTTTCCATTCAACATTATTAGGATTGTTTTAGATGACATACTTGTGTCAAATGATTCAAATGATAACCTAGACAATTACGCCGTCTAGATCGAATAGATAATTTTAAGAGACTGAAATTAAAAAGAAATAAAAGCATTACTAACGTTCAGAATATTCCAATTATTGTAAAATATTATAAATAACAAAATGATCAAGTAATTGATTCATGTATATTTATGATGCGATAAATATTTTATTATCAATGTGTTTATTACGTTCGTGGTTAAACAATAAGCGGAGGATAAATGGGTTTCGCTCGCGAATTCTTATTCTTATTGAGCACTTAATACAATAATAGGCAGGTCATTTCTTGTAACGAGCGGTCCGCTGTTGTTATAGAAGACTATTGTTGTGATGCGCCGTAAAAAGCTTAACTTCAAGGGTTCCCCTTCTAATGTATCCAATAAAGCAGTAAAAGGTGCATTTACCGAGCGATTAACTTTTAAGTATGTGGAACATTGTAAGGTCGGTTTATTCGATTCTCAACTGTATGATCGCAGCGGTTAACGTGAGCGGGCGGTGCAGGGCCCTGGCGGTTTAGTGCGCCAGTGGTGGGAGATGAGTGCAAATTTGCATCGGGAATTGGGTGCGCACGCTTCAGTAGGGAGTCAGTGTGCATTTCTCACGCTACTCGCATTGCAGTTTCGACTGCCAACTGCCTCTCGGCACGCTCTTGCCGTTTCTCTCGTCTAATGACTTTCAGATCACGCCTTTTTTGTTGCGTTCAATTACGCGATACTTAATATAGCAAATGTAAAAATACTAATTAATCATTCGATTTAAACAAATGTTGAGTCAGAAGTATAAAAATTATTAAATAACGAAAACGTAACGCATCATTATTATAACACTATTAGGTTCATTACCAAAACAGCTTTTATTATGGGTTATTTCCCAATAGATTTCAACGTCTGATTTTTTATTGAAAATATTACACATTGGCTCTTCAATGCAAGTGCGTCTCGATCTATCGATCGGAAATGCTTTATTCCATTGCGCAGTTATCGACTTGCATCATTGAACCATTATCATAATAATTAAAGTTTTCTAAAATAACTGTTTGCTGAGGTATAACACATAAATCAAACAGGTGCTTAAAGCAGATAATAATCGATACCGAATCGAAGATGTGATGCAAGTTTATAATTATAATACATACAAATTGGAATCTTGCGATCATAAACGGTCTTGTGATGATCATTTTTCAATATTAATATTCCCATGTGATGGGTCATCGAAATTGAAGTTTCTATATTATTTTTTGTAACGGGAATCTGAAGGTATCGTGACTTTTGTGTGGCACAAAATTCCTACATGGGCAGGTGTTACGACGCGTTAATGTTTATAATAGATATACAAGAACTCCTATGTAGTTTTCTGGACTTGTTTCGAAAAGGACCGCAATTCAATGAAAATACGAAGTTAGTGTATTCAAAGTTCTATATATGGTTTTTAACTGATATGTTCATCGTGAAAGGGTATAATATGTTGTGAAAAGCATACTAATGAAGCACTTTTGCTCTATCCGTAACGTCTTCCGATGCCTTAAAATTTATAACAGCTATGACTCTTAATAACGCTAATTTTATGTCCATAGGTTCGTGTTAAAATATTTTTTATTGAATTCCGCAGCATTACGCATAAGCAATAAATAAAACGGCCCACACACAAAAAGATATTGAACTCTATCTCACTAACATAATTCACTTCATACTCAATATGAACAAACAAACTGAATGTTTGCCTGAGGATATTTTCAACCGGCGAGTCCTTACCCATAGAATATGCTCATCTACTATTTACTAATCGTCTTAGCAATTGATCGCCGATTTAAATGTCCATTACACTCGCTCTAGAAATTTTATTTTAGCCCGTGGCAGTGGCAAGTACGTACAAGCGATTGTTGTATGTCGTCGTGAATTTATCCAGATAATTTATAAACCTCATTGAGCTAGATTAGTAAGTACATAGGATATAAATAAAAATAAACTCATCTTATGACGTAATTGACTCTTTATGGAACACTTAATAACACGCGATTATTAAATAATTTCATTAATCCCTACAGTACGTTAATCGCAGTCAAAGAATTCCAGTTACACGTACATTGCATTTAAATTTATTTAATGACGACATTCACAATGCACTTGTTGCATCAATTAGAAGTTATTTCTCCAATGTACTGAAGGCATGACTGTCCCATGACCTTTAAGCTATTTGATGCTTAGATCTATCTACAGTTTTTGCCTTTTAGGTCATCAATTTCTTGCCTCGCAGACCTGGGAACTTTCACCGCTATTAACGTTGAAGATTCTTTGATTTGGCTTTACTAGACTTTAAATGATCCAGCGAAAGGCAATTTTGTTTTATTGACTTTTAAGAAATTGAAATTAATTTATTTAATGTATTTTCAAATGCTATATTTTAATTACTTTATGTTTGTTTTTATAAATACTTTTAAATTTTATATATATAAGTTTAATTGTTAGTCATTTAGACTATCGTATCGTATTCGTATCTGTACTAATATAATAAAGCGTAAAAGTTTTTTTGTTCGAACGCGCTAATCTCAGGAACCGCTAGTCTGATTTGAAAAGTTCTTTCAGTGTTGGATAGTACATTTATGGAGGAAGGCTATAGGCTGTATTATATTTAAAAAAAATAGGGATCCTTACTAAAAGTCCAATAATGTAACCCAAGTTGTACAAATCGAAATGAACTCGAGCGAAGCCGCTACAGAAGCTAGTATGAGAATAAAACAATCAAAGTAAATGTTGTAGTTGTGATTCAACTCATCTAAAGTATTAAAACATTGTTCTTCATAAGTCATTGTTTTAGATTTTAGTCATGCGCTCTCATTACGTTTCCAGATTTCCATTACCCAGTTACATGACTTACCTATTGAAATAGTTGCAGTACGTATGTCATGATTTGTTGAAGTCACATACATGTTTTTGGATCTTGTTAAGTAGAGAAACATATATATAATACATATTTTTCAACTTTGAACATTTAAAATTATTACCACTTTAATTCTTCGACTTCGTGGCTTCCATATTTTCACGCTTTTTAAAGTAACATGCTGGCGGTATTCATCACAGGATTATTTCTTTAACATAATTTTAAGGTTCAGTAAAGCATACGTACTTAGCAACACCATTTTCCGCTGTGCAAGTGAACACTGTGTTAGGCTTTTAGGTCGACGTTCGCCCGATATTTTATTACTTTTCAAATAAAATAATTATGAAAAAGTTTAGTAAATATAATACATATGAATAATATTTAATTTCAGAATGTATTTGTATGTGTTTACCCATCCACCTAGTAATAATTCTCTATCGAGAAATTCAAGTATTTTGGGTCTTACGACACTTCACAGGCTGGAATTGAATATCATATTTACTTTACTTCACAACCTTTCAACCGTGAATAATTAAATTTTCCCAAGTTACAAGCGTACTTGTCATGCTATCAGACTAACTACGGCTAACTTTAATGACACCGGTTTCTGCGTCTTTGTCGGACAATTTCTTTTTCTACGTAAACTTCATTTTTGGCATTTTACGGCTGCGGTCTCTTTATTCTTATTTAACTATAATTGACTGTCACCGTCACGTAGAGCATATAAAAGTTTTGCTGTAAAATTTCTGTTCCTGACTAAACTTAATCAGAGGAGCGGATTACAAGATCTGTGATTTTCTAAATTTTTCTATGTTTTTTGTATTGAATAGCAAAATGTTATATGGTTTGAATATATTTCGAGTAGATATGGAGATTGTAATACAATAGCAATTGTTCGGTAATACTATTAAACTTCTTGATACGTAATTTCATGAAATATTTTCGTTGTTGCTTGCCTTTTAATACTGATCGATGTATTCTGTTGAGCTTAAAAGTGTACCTGCTATTGTAATGCCACTATGTTTAGGTGTTTAGGTGGAGAAAAGTATGAATTGTTTTATATTGCTTGTCACAGAACACTGAACTTAATTTTTGAGAAAATAGAAGAAAGAAAGAACAGTGTGGAATGAACATGAGAAGCCCTTGATGATGAAAAATACTTGGTCACGTGACAAAATTAATTATTTTTTTCGCTATTAATTATTGAATCCAAAACTCATACTACACTTAACGGCCTTTGTATGACCATGAATGAGTTAAATGCAATGGTCTTGACGTCATACAGTATCGAAGCACCTGCTAAAAGCTAGCGGCTCGGCAAATCCGTCGACCGATCGAGCTCGTGCGCCACCGCTCACGGCGGCCGCCGGCGCTCGCGTCGCCGTGACTTATGGCCCCCTCGCGAACTTCGATCGTACGATTGAATAATATCCGATTCCTCTGCACCGAATTTATGTTAGGAAGTGAGCAGTTTGTCCCGTATCGGCTGCAAACATCGCGCGCCCCTCAATTCCTAACTGCCCGCGTATCCTCAGGCCGCGATTTGTGCGATATGCGATAAATAAATTTCGCGTTCCCGTTCCCTCTGGACATCGGCGCTGCTCACCATGGTATCCGCTTTGCGCGCAACTCATCGCGTCTAACTGTTGCTGCACGTCACGTTTCACAGCTATTTAAATTCATTATTCGTCGTAAATAGTTTTAATCTTATTTTTTGTATTTATTTTAGAAGTGCACCAATTATTATGCCATAAAATTCACATTAACACATTTGTGTTAAAATTGTGCAAATTACACACGTAACAACGGTCATTAGAATCAGGGGCCGCCTTCGCTCTCATTTCGGAAATAAAATTTGTATCTTAAGTGCCGAGATCATTTTCTTCTATACTTAGTAAATTACCTCGAGTTCATTGCTCTGCTAGATTTGTATTAAATTACGGGTTCACACATATAGCATTTTTACTTTGGGCCCGTAATCGTGACCGCGCTCCATAATTATATTTCTGATCGATTTATGCTGGAATTTGATTTGGAAATGTAACACTGCATTAAAATTCCAATATTTCCAACAATACCGGCAATAACGCAGAACAATTTATATACTGTAGCTGTACCTACATACGTATGTATCTATCTCTTACAGTTCAAATATACTTTACATAAGCATAAATGAAGTACAATAGGTATTTTTATTATTATAATACGTGTTCTTAACAAACAGTCTTCAAGAATCATTACAGCTAAAACCATATAACAAGTCTTACCTCTTTATTGTGAACGCAAGTAGACTAATTCGATCAAAAAACTAAGTTTTCATCGTCCGCTTAAGATTACAGAGGCAAGCAGCAATTACATTAGTCATATAAGGCGGAAAGTGCAACTCAAGTCAAACACCTCTAGACCACGCTAGGCTTCGTCCTCTTGCGGTACCTAAAAACGCTTTTTACACGCAACACGGTATACTTGAAAATATCAAATTATTTCCACAATACATCATCATTATGCCGTAACGGTTGTATCAATTAATGTGATTAAATCGAGTAGGTTTCTCGGTCGATCACGTACGATCGAGCTCCCGTATATTGTGCTTCGGCTTGCGACTTTTTAATTTACATACACTTATTTGAGCTTTTGAAAGTCTCCGAATTTTATATTATCGTTTATGTTATTGCATACTTTCTTTTTTAAACTGTCTCATGTTCTAAATATCAGGTATTTAACTGACAAAAATTAAGCTTTCATTTACATTGAGAAAATTCAATATTTATGAAATACGCTTAAACTCATGACTCAATCATTTAATAAGTTACATTATATGCAATTATATTGTTACTATTTAAACTACATATACAATGAAATTTTCAATTGGATATAAAAATAAAATTGTGAGTTAATATTTAATAAGCTAAAAGGGCTTTCAAGGCTTTTTAAGTGCAAATGAAACTAACGAAAAAAAGCATGTTAATGATGCAAGTGACAAATATGTCGATATACTTTCGCATGGACGTCGATTTACTCTTAATAACTGATAATAATCACAAAAATCGTTTTGGTGTCACAATAACTCATATCATTAATGGCTGACAATTAGTTATTTCCTACAATAAATCTCGCGAACCTTATGTTTGAAATAAATTTACAAATAAATTAGGTACGCTCCTTTTAAACGCGGACGTTTGTGTTGTTGTTAATTAAAGTAACCGTGAGGGGAATGAGGTGGAGAAAAGTGCCCGAAGCTACAACGAATAATAATCACCGACATTTGGTCCATTTAACTTACACCTTGCCAAACCGGCATTTAAACTTGAGTTAAATTTTTCAGGAGCATTGCTCATATTAGGATATTTTCCAGTAACTTTCCGTATTATATAGTTAAATTTAATCTTAACCAGTTATAAAGTACACACATGTCTGCAAAATTATATATATAAAAAAAGTTATTTTAATATTTATGGTATACTAATGCACATACATTACCACAAATCGACTGTCGATTCTATTCAGAACTTAAAATCTCATGTGCTCCACATCATGTATTATTTATTCAAGTGTGTCTATCGTCTACAATCGAAGGTAATATTTATATTATTATGGTGATCGGAATCTTCTTCCTGGAGGGAGCTATAAACAATTATTTACTTGTTGTTTATCTGTAATGATATCGATCGATAAACGATAGAAATATATTCATTGAACGGTACATTTCATGTTTTACATTTAGGCGATATAATATGTGATTGTAGTATCAGGTGGTCTTTCGTATTGCATGTACATTAGCATTATCAAAAGGACCGCGAGCCAAGCTCAAATGTTAGAACACGCGAGCGTCATAGAACATTAGAATAGCTGACACACTATGGATATATTATGAAACTTGCAGGAGGTACAACCTGTAGTGCAATGTGAACTGTTGTGAGATAGCTGGTTATACGTAACCTGTGTTAGTGACGCGGAAACGGGCTTAAAGCTTTAAGGACCCAGACGAATGAACAGCGATAACTCAAGTGTACATTGCTGAAATACAATCGTGGGGATGCCGAGCCGCAGTAGCGATGGCGCCTGCCCTTCTAAGTCGACACTAGACATTCGTGTTGTCTAACTTGTCACAGCATCTATTATTTACCACTTTCTAGCGGTCCCGACTCTTCTACTACATCTTCTAAACAGTTGCTCTAATCTGAAAATACACAGTTACACGAAACGATATTTTCCTATTTAAGTATTTATATAACATTCATTTTATAAACTACTCCTGTGAAAGAAACTACATTTTTACGATATCTTTGACTGAATAGCGAGAACTAGAAATTCGCATATATTTTTAGCCGCGTAACTTATTATGACACATAATGTTGAATGTTGAATTAACGGTAAATATAATATATTAAAAAGCTATTCGCAGGACACCATAAATTATACTCTAGTCTAGAAGCAATGAATAAAATTAATACGAACCAAATAGATCGTAAATATCGTATAAAGTAGTGTCCGATCGACCACCGGTGCTATACACCTGATCCTCTCGAAAATATCTCGAAGAAAATAAAAAAGAACTCTAGTCGCTGGAGTTAGCATTATTGCATGCGAAGTTGAATTTATTGTATGCGAAATCGACGTACAGAGTTTAATGTTGGAACATAAATATTTAATCTTATTTGAATTACTCTCCTGGAGGTACTCTTCGCTTATTTTTCAATGTCCCGTCTCTCCTTTGTACCTTCAAATATACAACGAGTCCACACTTGACGGCCGCTTAGTTATTAGGATTTATGCACATAGTTATGAGCGAAATATATTCAAATAGACGTATACTATACAACCATGATATTCGATTAAGCCTTTTATAATAATTTTTCCTCGTCAGTCGTCCATACGAGTTCGACGCCCGCACTGACAAAGTAAATTGTTATCTCGTCAACGTAATAGAGCTCACGACTTAAAATAACAACTGATGTCGCTGAAGCGTGCTTTGTGGAATTGTTTTGTACATCTTCAAGTAAATTAGTGACTTCTTGTTGTCGTATTGTAAATACTTTTATGTCATCGACAGAAGAGCATGAGGTTGGCGCTGTGCAAGATATAATAGAAATATTTCAAACATTCGAAAAAATGGTGTTAAGCCTTACTTCCCAGCTGTATCAATGTTTAGAATCGGCTCAGATCATCATCCTTACAAAATTCTTTTTGATTTTAATATATTATCTTTTTGATTTTAATATATTATCTTAATATATTAAAATTCAAAAAGAATAATAACATATTTATATTAACGATCATATAGTTGCTATTTCCTGTACTCTAGTAGTGTTAAATTTTTATCACATAAAAAGTCATATAAAAAATGATAAATTATATTTTAATATTGTATAGAAACGTCTAAGTATTGTGTGTATATCGGACGTTATGTCAACATTTGCAGGTAGGTGTAGTACGGAAGCGGCACACGAGCCGTTACCGTCAATAGCCATTAGGTGGCCACTCTTAATTATTATCAACAGTTACTACAAACCGCATTGACACTGCCTTACAATCATTCAGCACTGTGCCGTGACGTGTCTTCAGCCTTCTAAGTTATACGGTTGATGTCCGAACTGTCGTCATACTCCACGATTATGGCACAATAATAGTTTATTTTCTCTTATTTAATAGATTTGTAAAGCCGTCGTAGGCGCATGCGACGAAAGAGACAAATAGAAAGAAATCAATTCAATATACTTTATAGTTTTGTATGTCTATTTAATTTTTCAATCCAACACTAATAATAGGCAACGTTTATATCTAATTAATGCTATCATCTTACAGCATCGCTTGAGTAATTTATAGCTAGATTGATGTGATTAATCAGACGGTCATAATTTTGCCAATTTATTTCGTAAAACTGCGAGAAATTCCAGATTTGATCACGGTTCTTTAGCTACTTGTATGATATTCGAATGTATAAATCAATTTAATGTCTACACGTTATGGGGTTTTTAAAAAATTTAAATATTAAAGTTTCCGAGAGCTCGCCGTGTTTTATTAGATTAAATTAATGTTTTATCACACTTCAACTGTGATTTAAATAATTGCAAGTGATTTTGAAATAAAAACAAGACATAAAAATTACAAGTAATCGCCCTGTGGACAGAAATTAAATGTTATAGAGAAGTAGCTATTAATTCTATATAAGTATTTGAAATTTCAACACTTCATCTACAATTCTCCGAAACGGAGGAGAATTATATATATACACATATATATATAATTCTCCTCCGTTTCGGACACA
>JAOSYY010000016.1:6489437-6515545 GCA_025727935.1 Hebomoia glaucippe
ATTATAACTTATCCTATTTCTTATCGGTTCGTCCTTACTCGTTAACACACGCATAAAATTAAAATATTTTTTCATGTGCATTGGTATTTAAACTACTTAAATATAGTTTGTAAATTCTAATTCCGTAACTCAAGTTTGAAATGCGTTCGTAAACGAACTTTAAAAGATGAAAAATATCAACAACATAGATCGCATCAGATTCCCGCGTTTTAATATATAATTAAAAAGTTGGCAATGATCTTTATGCTCTATATAAATACAAATAAAATTAACCTTTTTTAGTAATATTTAAATAACACTTTTTTTCTTAATACCTACCGAAATATATACTTTACTTATAACAAAAACACAATCTCGGAAACCGATGGCCCGACTTTGACGGGACTTTCACTGACAGATGAGTAATGTTCTAGCGCTTAACTACTTATAAAAGACTAATTTTATTTCAGAAAAAAAATTGGCGTCCTGTATAAATTTGTAATGTTATGAAATTGTTTCTACTTGTTTTATTAATATACTTATACGAAATTAACGCGGCTGAAACAGTAGGACGCTGCTAGAGTGTTGGATAATGTCCTGAGGCTGAGTTATCACCAACCACCGAGACTTGAACCCATCTGTCCATACTCAATATAAAAAAGCAACAAAAAACTCTAGAAGACACTCAAAGAACAAACAAGGAGTACAAGCAACCGTGACGCGATGCTAATTCACCTCGGGCAAGTCATTAAACGTCAGTTAACCGTTCTTAGAATAATTATAACTCTTATTGTTAGTCAGTAGTCCTCATAACACCTCTATGGGCGATTTAATATCGGCTATTAGCAAATCACGTCGTGAAATCTATTGCAATGAGCACGAAATACTCTCATTGCTCATGTCTTATTCATTAAACTTTTTGCGATGGCTATCTCTTGTCTTTTAAATGTAGGTCGACTTTTATTTCCTCTAAACACCTAAACGGAACAATTTGCCCCGAGGGAGATTTAGTAAATTATCACAATTGAATTATCTTATTTTGTGAGCTATCATTTCACAGTTTGTGTGAACCATCACAGCAATTTGTCTTTATTACGACTCATTTTATAAATCACACAAGCATTACTATGTAGGTCTTCGTTGATTATATTTTTTGAATCAGCAATTTGATTAGACATGCACTTTATACATTTGAAAAGTTGTTAGATGTAATTCCATATACAGAAACATCGATGTATCACTTGTAGCGAGCGTCGGCAATTCACTAACGAATGATATAAATCGACTGCTCGAATCGATTTGAAATAGTGCTGTGATATACAAATATATGAGAAGTGTTAATAACGGTTATTCTACAATAAACGTATCTATTTCAACATGTTTTCCGTTCTATACTCGACAATAAAGTCGCAATATTAGTTTAGCCGAAATGACATTTACATCTAAACTATTCTGCGAAATGGATTCGTGTATCTGGCGATAATAGATAACTACCCGGAGATAATGTTATGTATGAAATTCCTTAACCTGCTTTGAACTTCACATGAAAATGGGCCAATAACATTATTGTAATCTTTATTTTTATATTTTAAAGTGGCTCGTTGTAAACGAAAACGTATTAGCATCCCATTTAGATTATTATTCAACATTTAAATTATAATTTATATTTTATTGTCACGCGACCCGTATTTCTAATATTTTTAGACTGACTGCGTCTCGACGAATTACACTAAATATATCTTTGTAGCATGACAAATGTCAAATATACTACTTCATCATCCCAGAAGGCGACAGCTTTATTATTTTTGAAGTCATGCTTAATATTAAAGGACGTATAAATAGGTAATAGTTATATGAATACTTAAGTAGTTTTATATGGATATTTTACCATTTTTTTAATGCTCATATCAAAGTATATTTATTGGCAGATTTCCAAACAAGAGTCACCTGAAGTGGAGGCGGAGAGTGATGAGGTTTTGGATTTCCTACGTGGCATCACAACAGACATCCTTCATAGACTTACGTAGTGAAGATGGATGCATCGATGTATAAAGAGAAAAATATCGCATCGGCCTTGATTCTTACGCATTCGATATAAAACCTTTGTCATGACACGTCTTTTTGACGTTACCGTAGTACGCGACTCCAAGCTTTTTTAGATACGTCGTGAGTAAAACGATATCCAATTAATGATCTATGTCCAGTACTCATATTTTACACAAGCACAGGTTTTATAGTATTAATATATTATTAAAGGTACAAGTATTAAGGTTATACTAGGATTTTTAAATATCGTAACTCGAACTGATATCTCAAACGTGAGAATCAAGAGCTTAAGCTTTTTTCACATCCAACAATACGCTGGCGTAGCATGTATTATTTAACTGATATCGATCGATGCGAATAAAAAATCACAATTCGTTGAATGTATGGTCTACTTGTAAATACTAATTGGACGATGTTAAAGCTATAATTGGAAGGTGCTATGTTTAAGTCAAATGTTTTTATCATCAGTTGTGTTACTGTAACGTCCGTTTCATTTACGCCTGTCTTCCGAATTAATTTCATTCCTAAGAGCTTTTAAACAACTATCGGAGTAAAAAATAATACCTATGTTAAGTGTGTTTGTACTGATGTAATTTTTCGTTCCTTTTTAGAGTCTTCAGAAAGTAACGTTGTTTCTAATTTTAAGGATACGCGTAGATTTTACCAGCAATAAGGTAAGGTCCTTTTAAAGACAGAAGTTGTATTTTAGAGCTTTCATATTCGAAGTATGCAAATAATTATGTATAGTATCAATGATTTAGTTTTTGATTGTAACCTCTCGATTTGCTTAAGTTCGGCACGCGCTCACCTATTAAGGCAAAGCATTTATGAAATATTAATTATTAATACAAATAAAGTTCAAAAGCGTTGTTCAATTCGGTCGGCGTGCACGATAACTAATAACCGTCGTGTTGTCAGCGCGACTTCATATTTGTTTTCCTTACTGGGGTGGGATCGGAGGGCGCAGGCTTCCGAGCTCTCATTAGCACACAATGCGACCACTAGCGGCCGATTCTCGCGATCAATAAACTGTTGTCTATTACAAACGCTCTTGTCCGATAATAACGCGGTCACAGCTAATTAGAATCGGCTACCTTACTGAAGTTACCTGTTGCAAATGTAAAATATTGTCATAATAATATCGAAGCAAGGTCTTATAACATGATCTTTATCTAAGGATGTTAAATGTGAGTTCCGTATAGTTTGTGGTATGACTGTAATGCGTGGTCAGGTATATGTTCTGTGAAATATTTGTGTTTATCTTATGTTTTGAAGAATCCTGATCCACAACTTTAGCAAGGTTTCGCAAACAAATCCTTAACATCAACGTCTAGATATTACTGCAGCCTTTAGTAATGGCCGTAAAGTGAAATAGCTTTTCTTAATTAGCTGTGTCGTCTAAGCTAAATCCACACGTGTACCATTTCAACATTCAGTTCATTCTTATTATAATATAATAGTATTTATAGCGTTATGAATTTTAATTATCACCTGGTTAAAGACATAGAGTATTTAAAAGATTCTCCGCCACAATTTTTTAAAGGGTGATTGAATAAGTGAGATGGGTGTGACTTTTTTGATCGCCCCACCGGTTTATATTTGTTAATAAAAAATTAATCCACAGAACCGACCGCACAAGTGTGAACAGAGTTTAATCTATAATTCCTATGCGATTGTTATGATAGACATGCTTTATATTTTTTGAACGATGCCAACGACCTCGTATGAACTATTTTCACATGTAATTACGCGTTACCGACCGCTTAATTACCCGAAAAAGCAACGCCATCTGGAGTTTTGTAGAATAAGCTGTGGCACCCTACAACGTTGGTACAAACAAATATATTTGACTACATTGGTTTTTTACGCTCGTTAACTAGTGTACAACAATTCGAAAAGGTCTATTGATATTACAACTTCGTCACCAAATGCGAGTTGTCTCCTTATTTTTTTTTATAAAATACGTGTTTAGTAATCCTTGATAGCCTTTACATCCAACACGATCTTTTGTCGCCAAACCATGGACGCCCTGTTCTTTAAGGAACAGTTGAGACATCGTCTCCATTTGTAATAACCTATTACTAAAATCCATGGCATGCGAGTAAAACTGCAGAGTACAGATATTTTATCCTAAACCAATGTTTGTCCGCGAAATTATTCATCTTTATTCAGTGTGTGCTGATCAAATTACGCTCTATTTATCCGCATACGTACATATAATAAGTCCGTGGCGTGCTCAGTTTGCACAAAAATAACGGCGCCTCGTCTCTCTAGATTATTCTTGCCAAAAAACATGTCATGCATACTTATAGACTAGAGTACTATACTCAATCAATATTAAGGAACAATTTATAACGGCTAAGTCGTGGTGTTAGTTATATCGGTAGCTAGTCAGTAAAAATTGGCTGTTGATTATTTTTTTGTTGGAAAAATTTGAGGTCGATAGTCTTCGTAGAGGATTTTTTTAGTTTTTAAATATATTTATATACTCGTAAGATTGGAAAATTGAAAACCAGTTCTATTTTCTTCTTATAGGTTGTTATATTTGTACGTATATAAATACAAATAATATTTGTCATACGTTTTTAACATGGCTTTTATGAGAAATTAATACAAAATCTACTTGCTTGCGTGCCTTTAAACAATGGACTTATACAATTATAATATATATTATGGCAATAAGCACAAGTTTATACTTCATTTTATGTATGTAGATCCTTATACTCCGAATAAAGTTAAAATGTAAAAAAACATAACTAATTTTGTATGCGATAAAATATTATGAGTGAGGAATAATATTTACATTCGACAAATATTGCAATTGTCAAATACTACAAACTTGTTCTCTGGTTATAAGTTATCTTTGGATACAATTTTATCATAAATTTATTGTATGCTTAATCATGCACCTAAAACATATGTACATTTTTGAATAATTATTTGTAAGTATCTGTCATATCTTTTAATACACTCGTGTAATCTATTAATACTTAATAAAGTGACAAAGGCTGTTGTCGATATTTACCATTTTATAAAATTATAAATTTAAATATTTAAGACACACGTTCATAATTTTCTTTCATAAATGTTTTAATATTGTAAATTATTACGGTACCTGCTATCAACAAAAAAACCGGCGCTTATTTTTATATTTCCCTGTCATAATTGTTGTAGGTGCTTAGTAGAACTATTTTCATTCCATATAACCTTATATTTCATAATTTCTTCCACCGTGCGTAAAATAAAAAGATTACCTATATTACGACTACTTAAGTGTTCCTCCATTAAAATTCATTGTCGTTATTAAACTAACTTTTATAGTAATCTTAGTAATTAAAAACAACTTGCTAACAACGATACGGCTTATTTCACATCAAAACTTAATAACTTTTTACATTTTCCCACTATATTTTAATACGATAGTACAATTCTGTTGTAAATGGAAGGCTTAAGTATTTTTTCATTTTATGATGAAATACAATACACACACACACACATTTAGTACAACAGAATTGTTACCATTGTATGTACCTAAGTTAAACTTCGTCTAGATTAACTGAATAGTACATTGCCTATTGTGTTGTGAAAGCATAATAAAGTACTTGTATTTGTATTTCGTAATTATTATCTTTTATATTCACAAGCGAGTAGAACATAAGTTGTTGTATAAATCTTTGAAATATATATATTTTTATATGTAAAGTGATATATTTTATAGCACAATGTGAGCTAACTTGTACATAGAGTGAGGTCAGTGTGTGAAAATTTATTTGTTCTCAATTATACGACATTATTTTATTAATAAATATACTTAATACAGTTGTCGAAATTTATTTGTGTAGAATTATTTACATAATCTAACATTTTAATTTTCTAGCTATATTTTGGTAGCAAATAAACAATATTTTATATACTTTAAATTCGCGTGACTTCAAAAGCTTCGCATAAATATCATAGAAAGCTGAAATGTATACAAAAATTCGTGTGTTAATGCCAAAAATCAACTCGTGACACAAGGTATTATTTTTAGAAAAATTTAAATTTGGAATATCTTGCGTTAGTCACCGTTTGGGTGGGTCCAGTTTTACAGCGTCACAGCAATTACTGATTCGTACACCTCACAACCATACAGTTACTATTCATTTCGAGAGGAAATAAATGTCACGGGTGATTTATGGAATTGCCACTTACCTACTGGCATACTAACCATGTCTGCATTATGAATATGTTACAAAGTATGCAAATAATTAACTACCTGATAAATTATGTTTTCGATTAACAATCTATTAAGCTGCGACACAGCAAGACCTATAAAATTTAATAAATGACATAGTTATATTTGAAGGTAAATAATAGTTTAAGTCGCCATTATTCATGCGATTTCACATTTGTGTGAGTATGGGCATTGTGTCTAACATTAAGTTTAAGATTTGAAAATTGGCAAAATAACTGATGTCGAAATTCACGTAGCGCTGAAACCTTTGACGAACTTTAACAATTATCGCAATATGGAAACGGAAATCGTAGCTCAGCTAATATTAATCGTTTATAATGTTTAGTATCAATAAAACTGAAATCGATGACACTTCATTAATTAATTAATGATGTCATGTCAACGTCGCCTCTTCTTAAGCGTGTTTCGTGCTTGTCTATTAAAATCTGACAGAATTAAAAATAAATTCCTATTAACAAGTATTTATGTAGATTCGTTTTCTCTAATAAATATAGACGAAAAGTATCGTTTGTCATGCAAATTAAAGTAGTCTGGCAAGTACAGGTCGATGATCGGCTGCAGTGTGTCGCCGGCAGTCGTGTCATCGCGCCACGCCAGCCACCAGCCGCGCCAGCGCGTGCTTGCCCTAATGGTCTGTCGCATATTGCCCCTCTATGTACCCACCCAATTAGTCCGCATAAATTTAAACTACCAACGAACCTACAACTGAGACCACCGTGCCACTAGGTACCGTTCGAACATCGCCTCTCAAGTAACGGTTGCAAATAAACTTAATGCAGCTTTTAAGTAAGTTAAATTACACCTATTGTAATAAGCATTTTGCCAAATATGTAAGCATTAAAATACAAATTGTAAGGTGCTATCTGCAAAGTCATGGCTTCTCAAATCGTGGTTGTGTTACATTCATTACTTTATTTCACTGAGATAAAATCTTGACGGATGTAGGTACATCATTACAGGTGGTATGTTCTATGTTTTTCTCTAATGGACAATCTATTAGATTGCTATACGTATAGTATGCGACCCGTCAACCGAATACTTATTAACGGCGTCCAAAAACGATACGAGACACAACGTAAATAACAGTATTTGATCCTCTGATAGCTTTTTTACATTACACAAAGTTGGTCGCGTGAACATATTGCAGACTGCAAATTGGATGCGGCACGACGTCAGGTTCCTTGTAATTACAGCTTACAACATTTATATAAAGATTCGTGCTGTCGATTCTTATTCGAAACTCAAACTAAACTTGACTAATTAAAAAACCTTTTATTTAAAGATACTCCTAATATACTTAGTAAACTGATTTGTGTTAAATATTGGTATATATTATAATATAACGAACTAGTTGTGGTAAAATACAATATAATACCGGTTTATAAATCGGTAATCTGAGTACTTAAGATCCAATACACATCTAGTGCTGTCAAATTTATTTGTATCATCTCGTAATAAAATCTGCACAGTTCTTGCCGACTCTTATTGAAAAAATTTCAAGTGTTATTCAATTATGTTTTGTTGCAGTTCTTTTTGTATTATACACATAATAATAATGTCCGAAACATTTTATTTAATTTAATCGGAAAGCGGAAACGCCAGTAGTTTTTAAATATTCTAAAAAAAGTTAAATAGGTCGACAGCGAATCATTGTACAATTATTGATTTTCCATAGTCGATGTCTGGCAAAAAGTACAAGTAAATGTAATGAATAGTCATACAGGTCAAGGTGTGCAAATATAATTTCTGTTAGTACACAACGACGTGAGTCCCAGTGAAAGCCCACAAATACAGGTAACCGGACGTCTCATCTAGACTTAGAGGGATCGCGACACGGTCAATATAAGTATACGAACAGGAATTGGCAGACCGCATCATCCGATACCACAACCTACATCAGTAGACACAATACAACATTTGCACAAATCGAAAAATTCCAACAGAACTAAACGAAAACAATAACAAAAGATACGTGCAAAATTGATGTAATGTAAATCCGTTACCGTTCTGAACTAGTGAGCCAGTTACAATGATAGAAAGTCACGTCTTCAGTTCAACAAAAACTTATTAGTTTTGATATATTATAATGTACTCTTAACCTTTAAAAGGATATAACACCCTCATAGATTCTGTATATCAGGCTTTGAAAAAATGTATTAATCACTACCACAAAATACCAAACTTCACAAATATCAACTGAGTACTTACCTAAGCAACAAGACATACACATTTCTTATATTTATTACAGTTTATTGGAATTTTTAATATCCCAAGGAGTCGTAACAATGGAAGACCGCTAATAAACACTATATTATTGATAATAACATTCGTAAATTCATAGATTAAATGCTTCATGATCTCAAGTCAAGTAAAACCGTCTGGAAGGTACTAAAATTTTGATACATAAAAACGTTTCTTTAATTTCTATTTATATATTGAAGGATGGAATGTAACATGTTTCTGTTAGTTAGGAAAGGTCTTGACTAATATCCAGCTTATCAAGAGGAAACCACAACTGATTTGATGTAAATCGACAAGTCGTGAGCGAGCCGTTTAATAGTAATAAGCATCTTAGCTAATTAGAGAACCTCGAATGGATAATGAAAATTACAATTGAACTTAGTTACTGCGGTAAATTGCCTCGTTCTAGAAAACCTTAAAGTACTCATTTACGAGCTTGTCAAACCTTAAGTAATTACATACTAGGGATATAAAATGTTATTGTTTAAACATCCTAAATTACGTTAATCTTAGTAAATAATGGTAACAAATAATAATAAAAAGCGATTTAAAACCATGTTACCTTTCTCTATCATCATTAGCCTATAACGTAGAACTGCATTAAAGGAAGTCGTAAATATAATAATATATTGTTAGAATTGTACGACTCTATCCTGGACAGGACATCGATCAACGTGAATGAGATGTAATGAAGCACGAATATGATCTTTGAATAGGGATACTTTCTAGTACAAAATAGAGCTAATTTACTAATACTAATCATATAATTTTCAGATTAAGATAACGTAATACATCATAGACCTTAAATAGGTCCTACCTTGTTGTAATGTATTATCATTAATTATAATACAGAACAGTAATTATTTTATCATTAAGTATTATCATTAATTACAGTAAAGAACAGTAATTATTTTCAGCTACTGCTGGATGTAATTATCGAGAATTCATTCAGATTTTAAAAGATTTTGAAGGTTTTTACTCAATGAAATGTCGTATCATAATAATTTTAGTATATATATATATTTTAAACCTATGTAATATATTTATAAAAATAAATTCAAGATGTCTCTCTATATAAAAATATTTGGATACAACCCTGGTATATTCGAAACGTACTATTAATTATAAAATTAAATTCTTATAGCAACATAGACAAAACATGACGCTTTAATCTAATAGTTCCAACCATAGTCCCAAAAAACAAAAGTTTAACAAGATCTCAATTAAGCTTTTGTTTAGTCTATTCAAATGAAGTATGAACACACAATGCTACATGACGTGTGTTCTTCGTGATGGCTCGCGATCACATTCATTAATTTCCAATTACTATTATCTGTAGTATTAACTATCATCAATAACTGAATGATTAATGTAATTTCAAATAACACGTAATAAAGACAACCAATAGATTATATGTACTAGTTTAAATATATATACATAATAGTATTTTATAGCAATAATATTTTAATTCATCTTTATTTTTTAGCGAATATAACAAAAATTATATATATATTCTTTAGAGAAACTGGTATTATATTATATAAATTTTGTCGTTACGTTTAGACTTCCGACGATGATATATTGAAGCCGACGAGAACTTTAATCGTGCAAGTTGACCCTCAACAAATTGGTTAACCTTATTGAACCCTAAAATACTCTTTAGACTGCTGACCTACAAGTAAATAATATATTGATCACGCATATTCCAGTTCCCATTAGAATCGACTCGTATTACTGAACTTACATATTACTCTAAATATCGTTAGAATATGGCTACCTATTTTGTTTCGCCTTTACATATAATGTAAAATACAATTGAAAAGTATCTAAATGCACCAATTAATGTATTCATTTCAGATGCAAAATCAAGGTTAAGTTAAATCCACACCCGTCTATTGGTTTGTCTTTTAAAACAAGTAATAGATTCTGCTAGGGTTTTCACTGTAATTTTTATATTTTAATGGAAACTGTATATACTATTATACATACCTAATATATATTGATATTCTTACACAATTTGTGCTCAACTTCAGATTGGTATTTGTAGCATTAGATTAAATTTTATTATTTAGAATGTTATTGTTTCGTCTTTACAGTACATGGCTAGCAACGTCGAACTGTCCCTTTGTCTCTATTAGGACCAGTTCCGACAATCGACCGTACCTACACGTGTATCTACGATTCATATCACTGTATATGGAGCCCATTGCGTATTATCACATCAGCTTTAAGGGCTTCCATTAGCATACAAGTGAATATCTCGATTTGCGGGCGCGACTCCGGCAGATTACTGTCGCAAACTTCCGCAATGCATTCATTTCGGTAGCAACTGTTCAGTACTATTGCCGGCTCATGTCAACTTGTTAGCGTTACTCTATGATAACAATCTAGTTATGTATAGAAAATGGCAGTGTACTTAGAAATGCATGAGCACAGCGACCCTTTCCATTGTAACATTAAGTCATATTTCACTGCATGTGACACGCTAAGTACGCTCAACTAGGTAATTTGGACTCCTAGTTTACCTAACATTATAGTGCTACATGTGGACCAACATTAGAGGCATCGTGAAAGGTGATAAAGTAGGTACTTATGTAGCTTTCGCCTGTACAGTTGCATTGTCTGTAAATAAAAATGTTTAGACTGTTAGTAGTGAGTCGATAATAGCATAAACTATAGTTATTAAGTCATATTTTATATATCTCTTTATTTTAAGTAAACCTTTGTTGATGTGAAAACACAAATTTTCCTTTTCATGTAAATAATAGCGCCTGCCGAAACTTTTCTGCAAAAATTACACATATTTATAACTCTCTTAATGTATCCGACTGTTAATAACAGGCGTTGATATGTTCTCAACAAATGAGATGTCTTGAGCATTTCAGATGCACCTCACTATTTTAATCAAGGAAGCACTGTTTTCAATTTATTTCCTGATTGCGCACGCTCATAATCATCCTACTTCTAGATTTGAGATGTTATTCAAGCGTTTAGCTCCTGTTGGAGAATTGATATACTAGTAAGTAAATACATGTTAATTTACACTACTTTACTCTCCACTGATAACTTTAGTTATGATTATATTGTACGTAAACAAGCTATATTCAAATATTGTCTTTAAAAGTAACGTTTGCTTTATCAATAGTAATTCAAATATAGATGATTTTGTTTAGATATAGTCATACAATTACACTAATTAAGCAGAAATAACAATAAAAAATATCATGAGACATTATAATTTGATGGCGCTTTTAAATAAAACCTACAGAATAAAAATATTTATATACAACGACGACTGTATTATTACTTTTGTCCCTTGAATTGAATGGTGTGTCAGTGTTTAAAGATAACGGTGACATAAATGAAGATCGTGTCCTGCCTAGGATACATATCACCAAGCATGTCGCAGGCCGGGTGGCACAGGGTCAGATGACCTGCGTGGGAAGACGTCATTACACTTCTAATTTATCTGTAAACTTTTCATGAAAATCACTAGGATTGCATGACAATATTATTGAAGCGACATTTAAAATACAAATTGACACCTGATTATTTTTTCTTTTTCTACCGAATTTATTAAGAAAGCGTATCACCGAAACGAAGATTATTGAGTTACTTTGCTCTAAAGATAACGATGATTATAGGCAATAAAATAAAATTATTAAGATACTAGGTGTATGTCAAAGATATGTTGTTATGATAGTAATGTCTATGGAAACGAAAAAATAAATATGTAACATAAATATCGGCGTTTTTTGATACGATCCCATTTAATAAGAAAAATTAAGTTCTCAGAATTCTTAACAGGTAATAATTTTTAGATTCTCAAATATACAGTAAGTAAAACTGTTACTATAGTAGCATTTGTTTCTATGAAAAGAACTATTTTATCACGAGTAAAAATGATGGCTTTATCTAAGTTCACAGAAGATTATGTAAAAACGGTGTCGAAGTTCAAATAGTGTAACAAAATTATAGAGGGCGAGTGTAGTGTTTGTTGTTAACTAAAGCGCTAGAGCCTATAGGAAAGCAAACAACCAGTTGTTAGAAATCGACTTACCTATAGCTAACAAGAAGAAATTTATAATTTGTATTGCTTGGTACTCATCTTTTAAAGTAAAGTGTACCTACAATGTACGTACACTTTACTTATACGTATGTGCTATCTTATTTTAAACTCAATTACGATACAGTATTCAAAACTTGTTATAGTTATCATTGAAGAAAAAATCTTATATAAATAATAAATCTATCTAATTATCTAAAAAGGGCGACTTAAGTTTGTATATATTGCACAAATGGCAATGTAATAAAGGGTGTGAGAACCCAAAGTTGTTTGGACATTGTATATGAAAAGTAATTAGCATTTGTAAATAATTGTAGCATTTGTTAATAAATGAGTACACAACCACATGTTATTAATTATTCTAGCATAATAACATAATATCAAAATTTAATTTGAAACGTCTGTTTATTATGACAGATTTCTCTTTATTTGACTAACGAGAAATATTATAAATTTACAAAGTTAGACATATAATTTTTACTTACATGTATTTGAAATATCAATAAACATAAAATTGCCATACATGTGAAATTCCTACTCAAAAATTTTAATAACTTTGCAAATACTCTGTGCTCTATATATAGATTTTAGAATCTGTGTTGAGTACGTCACAACAGATGTCAGACATGTGTATTTTATAAAAATGGTGCCCGTTTACCAGCTGGCATACAACTTTTAGTAAAAAAAAATTGTTTTTTGTTAAAAGTGTAGTGTTATGGCGTCTGTACTAGATTTAATAAAACATTACCAACATGCTATTGAGAAATATCCCAACGACGAACAGAAAGTAAGTTCCGAAAGAAACATTTTGATTCCATGGATTTTCTTTTTAAATATTTCGTAACTTCACAATTCTTAATCAAATCTGAAAGAAACTGGAATTTTACCGTCATGGGGATTGTATTCTTGTATCATCGAAATTGTGAACAAAAGAAATGAAGATTACTTCTGGCTTTTAATTGTCAAGACTTAATAGTAACGCTGTCTAAGCTTTACGTGTTGTCTAGATACGCAACAAATTAAGAGGGCTAAGTTAAGGGATATTAAAATCTCTAGTATTTATAGATAGTTAAGCTCTTCACAAAAGATTACTATAATTTGTAGCAGACTCAATAATTGTGTTATCTGACGCAATATTGACAAATGGCGAGATTGTTGAAGAAAATATTTGAGTATTCAACATCAAAAGTCATTTATGGTTATAACAATATTTATAGAAAATTACATCCATATCTTTTTTTAATAGAAACTGTTATTGTTATGACTTCATATGGTGTCATATGAATTCTTTATTGCTTACTATAAGTATTATCTTTAAAATGATAAAATATAGGCTTTTTAAAAAATAAGCAATCATATAATTACAGATTTTGAAGTGTATAGATAAGTTATTTCACCTTGGAGTAACAGTTCAGCACCTACAAGAAACAGGGGTAGGACGGACTGTCAATGCTCTTCGTAAGGAACCTGGGGATGTGGGGCAAGCGGCCAGAGCACTTGTGTACAAATGGAAGTTAATGGTAGCTTCAGAGGAGAGTGACCAGGAAACGGATCATAATGATAGTGAGCTTCATAAATACTAATCATTTTATGTACTAAAGTCTTGTAGATTTTGAATTTTAATAAATTATAATTGCATGTATATGGGTTTGTGTTTTGTCCTTGTCTTAACTAATTCATTATACCATTAAATAATTAATGTTGATGCTTGCATTATGTGACTAAAGTAACTTTTAAAACATTAGTCATAGTATAATAATTAAATAATTATACTTAAACTGTTGACAGTGATAAAATATCACTGTCAACAATTTAAGTCAGTCCTTAGTTTAGTAAATTCAATGAGGTTATAAATAATGTCTTAATATTCAAAATCAAAGTCATTGATTAAATATTTTCAAAATTACTATTTTAATACAAGTAATTTTGTATTCAATTAATAAACATGAATATCTTCACTATAATAGCTTCAAAATACAATGGTCATGATGATGCAGATTCAGAAAGTAGCCATAAATCTAAATACAAAGCAGAAAAACATCAATCTGAAGTGCCAGAGGAAAGGAAATCACATAGATATATGAATGGTGACAGTAAAAGGAAATATCATAGCAGTGAGGTATGTTTGTGATTCTTTTTATTTGTCAATAAATGAGTTAATGTAGGTAACTGTTTAAGCTATAGCTACAAATATATTATTTTTAGGAAGACGAGCCACATACAAAAAAATCAAAATATTCTGAAACAAAACATAAAGATAATGGTTATAAAATAAAATCAGAGCCTGATTCAAGGTCTGAAAAATCTGAAAGTGAGAGTGAAAGTGAAGATGACACTTCTGATCCTGACAGCGAAAGTGACGCCTCACTTTCATATGATGATAAAAGAGTTGAACAAAAAAAAATAAAGGTAGAAAAAATAGATAAAACAACACCTTCAAGCAAACAGTCAAGTAGTCACAGTGAGAGCAACTATAAAAATTCAAGTTCTGAAAAAGATAAGAAAACTTCAGATAAACAATCTAAGCATCATTCAGAAAAATCATCATCGAAAGAAAGATCTCATAGCTCACATAGAGATAGTTTAAGGGATATAAAAGGGAAAGATCACAATAGGGAAAAAAAAGACAAAGAATACAAGCCTTCAGAAAAGGACAAATCTTCACATAGTGAAAGATCGTCTGAAAAGGAAAAGAAATCAAAACATGAATCTTCTAGCAAAACCAGTAGCTCCGAAAAACATAATGCAGAGAAAGAAAAGTCCAAAAACAGTAAAAGTAAATCACATGATAAGGAAAGGTCCTCTGAGAAGGAAAAAGTTTCTGATAAAGAGAAGAAACACACAGATTCATCAAATAAGCATTCAGATAAACATAAATCTAGTAGTTCAGACAAGAGCAAAAATAATACTGAAAAAGCTTCTAGCAAATCAGAAAAGCATTCTAGTTCTAGTTCTGATAAAGAAAAACATAGATCTGAAAAAGATAAGCACAAAAGTTCTTCGGTGAATGGTTCAAAAGAGAAAAAAGAAAGCAAAGAAAAGCATTGCTCTAGTAGTGAAAAGTCAAGAGATAAAAGTAGTTCCTCTAAAGAAAAAGAGCATAAAAGTGATAAACGGCATTCTTCTTCAAAAGAAGCCAGCAAAAAGTCTAAAAGTGATAAGAATGAAAGTAGTAGTAGTCGAAAAGATAAGCATAAGTCTAGTAATAAAAGTAATGATATACCAAAGAAAAAGTCTCAAATAAGCAACGGTGATAGTGATGATGGCATTGGATGTGAATCAGGTATTTCAAAGTTCTTTATGAGTTCTCAATTCAAATATTCTATGTGCAAACGTCACATTATTACTGTATAACATTTTTAAGGTGCCAGTTTTGCAGAGGCCCTAGGTATGGTGAGTCCTGTAAAGGCTAAAAAGAAACAAAAGGAAGTTCACTCGCCTAATAGATCCTTTAACGGTGATGTAAGTTATTTTGCCTATTGAATAATTAGTCGTCACTTGACACGTTTTATAGCTTACTGATTTGAATGTGACTATATGGAACCTGACTTTGATTTTATACTTAACTTTGTCGTCTTTGTACTCCAAACAGCTGGTTTTCATCATATACATTATAGACCTTATTCTATTGGCCCATTCATTAGTATATATTTAAAAATTATATTAACAATGGAATGTTTTTATCCCACTTTATTTGGGACTATAATATTAGACTATCTTAAGTAATAATGCCTTTATGTTTCGCATACAACAATTGAACATCTTTTTTATGCGTACTTAAACTTTGCAAAACGTTAGTAATTGAGCGCCTCCTAAACGGCTGGACCGAAGTTGATGAAAATTTGTGTGTATATTTAAATGGATTCGAGAATGTTTTGGATTTTGTACGCTATATGATGTTTTTTTAATTCATTTGAAATTGTAATAAAGACGTGTATCAAGAGAAGATCTATCGAGTCCGCTAGTATTTATACAAAATATATAATTTTTCTTTTTAAAGTGTAACGATTTTTAACGGCGAAAACGTTGATGGACTCATGCAGTCACTTTTAATATTTAAAAACACATAACAGCTCAGTCCAGCGTCTCTTTTGGCTCCTACTGCGAAGCTAGCGCCACTGCCCAGTATAGAGATCTCTGCGTTGCCCGAGATATCGCCCAACTATAAACCGCGCCCGCCTCCCAAATTTCAACCACATTTCAATGAAGAAGTCGATTTAAACACAGTTATGTCTTCTAAAAACCAAAGGTAATTCTATTAGAAATATATTTTTATTAATACTTTTAGTAAATTGAAGAAGGTTTTTTTTTTTAATAAAACATTTTATGGCCCTTATTCTAAGACTAGTCTTGTTAAATTTAGTGTTAAGACTTGTTGAAAAATTTTTGCATCGACAAGTCATTGCAGTAATGACTGTATGAATTAAAATCTCATTTTATATAAAAAAGTGCTCTGTATAAATAAACTAATTACATATGCTAAATAATCAATTAGGTCGTAGGCAATTGTTAAAACTTTTAAATACTTTTTCAGAACGAAAGTCTACTCTGGAAACAAAGTAATAGGGAAGATTTCGTCGTTATATGAAATGTGTGTCCAAGTTCTACAGGAGCACATTGACGGTATTATTTTTAAGTACTTATTAACAATAAAACTTAAAAAACAAATTTCATCCAACGTCATTTTTATTGTAGACTATTGGTGAACCGCAGTTTCAACCTTGTCAAAATAAGTTAATTAAATTATAGCCTACGTGTTATTCTGGTGTATGAACAATATTTCCATAGTTTCATTAAAATCCGTTAAGTAGTTTTTACGTAAAATAATGACAAACATCCATACTCACAAAGTTTCTCGTTTATAATATTAGAAAGGATTTAAATAAAGAAAAGGAGGAGGAAGCCGACACGAAACGTATCAAATAGCGTCTCTAGCGGCTTCTCCTCAAAATCATTGTCCACTTACTGGTGTTAAATATAAGAAACCAAATTGTATAGTTTTTCAGAAACAATAAAAAAAAATATATTAGAAAGGACGTTGATAGGCTAGCATAAAGCTCTTTTGTTAACAAATGACACCTTTGTAACCCTTCATTTTTAATATTAACAAATTACCTAACTCGAAATGTACCACGAATTATTTTGAGATCATTTCATAATTTTATGGGGTTTGTGTTAGAAATGAGTGATATGTTGGCAAAAATTATAATATTAATCTCATTTGCATTGTAATTATCAGTTTCAAAATGTTTTATATTTTTCGTAGCCCTTGAATACACTGGCGGTGTGCCATATGAAATATTAAAGCCGGTGGTAGATAGAGCGACGCCGCAACAATTGTTCATGTTAGAACATTTCAACCCGTATCTTATGGAAGACACGGATCATCTTTGGCAGAAATTCTGCGAAAAACATTTCCGAAATAAGAAACGTATGGAAATGGAGACGTGGCGGGAAATGTACATGGTAAGATTCATAAAAAATGATATAAATTTATTACAAAAAAAAAATAGGTACATAATATTTTTCTAATCAAGCTTATTAATTTTTGCTTTGTATAATATATCAAGGTATATTTTAAATACTTTCTTTTTATTATAAGACTAATCTAAACTGAAGATGAAATGATGTTTATTTAAAGCGATGTCAAGAAGAGCAAGAAATTAAATTGAAATCTCTAACGGAGAATATTAAAATTGCCCAAGAAGCTAAAAAAGCGCCCATTAAACAAACAAAGATGGCGTATGTGGACACGGTTGTCAAACCTCCAAGGAGTGTTGCCAGGAAACAAGTAAGTAAATATATAGTAAGCAACTAACATTCTTCGTGTCATCTCAATGAGTTTGAAGTTTTGTGCACTTTTCGGCTGTTATTTAATCTTTTAATTCAAATCTTGTGAATTTTTCTCAACAACATCGTATGGTAAAATCTTCAAAAAAATTCTGTGTTAAATAGTATTTATTAGATCTAAAACTTTGAGAAATTTATAAATCTAATAAGTGGTTAAATTGAACCTTTTTACTTCTACTTATCGTCCATGGCGACACAAATATTATATCAGTTTTATAATCTTCTCTAGTTAAAGTAAGTCTCGGGATGAAGATGAAATTTTTCACACCAATTTAAATACTTGACATTCATAAATCGCCAGACATAATAATATATCAATAAAAAAAAATTGTATTTCTATAGAACATGTTTAATATATGTAATGTTATCGTTGTTAATTTTATTTAGGCTCAACATGGAACAGCATTTGCAGCAACGGCCAGTCCTGCTGCTCGGGTTGCAGCACTTGCATCTGCCCCAAATGTACTAAAGGGCGGCAGACCAGCGCCTGTCACCACTGTATCCACATTCATTAAACCCAAAAAAGCACCACTTATGCAAAAAGCTCTACAATTTATGAGAGGTCGAAAACGATGATAATGTATTTACAGTAACGGCAAGAAACTTGTTACCAATCAGCATTGATGTGAGCAAATTTTTCTATTGTCTCCTATTTTACATAGTACAGCCTTCTGAAGACTCACCCACGGGAAGAAAATTACACTTAACTTATTATATTTGCGTTACTTTGGTTAATTTTTACATATATAGATTACTTTTGGGTCATGACAATTATAGTTCGTACAATGTAATCAGTTTTATTATTATATTGTTTTCAACTTTCTCAAAAATAGTATTGTTTCAAAGTGACTCAAATATTTAATTTATAAGTAATTCTGTACCCTTCGTTATCTATATTTTCTATCGCCTTCCTGGTACTTTATGTATCTATTTTGTTCTTTCTACAATATATAACATTTATAAATTTCATAATTCTTATATTGAAACGAAATATACATTATTACATAATGTGTAATTTTTTGCACACTTAGTTAATATTACGTAAAGATGTAAATAACTCACAGAACATAAATATCAAACAATTCTTATAACATTTGCCACACAGTGACTGGTATACGAATTATTCTAGTATTTAATATTTTATTGAAATCTAGTTGTTAGATGTTTCGATTATTACATAGTAGCACTAGGTGTGTATAGGTAAGTTTTATCATCACACTAGGAGCTGATTAATCAATTATTAGATATCGTTCAACGCGGTAGTAAAATTAATTTTGAACAGATGAACTGTCAAATTTTTTTTAGAAATGTGTGTTGAAAGCTAACTAAATATCTGAAAATCAGCCTAACGAGTAATAAAATAAGGATTTTAATGTATTGAACTGACCAATTTTTTTATTATTTTGTTTTTCATTGCATTAGTGTTGTAAAATGTCGTCGTGGTTTTTATTATAAAATATATATTTTTATACACAATGTCAGCTGTTGCACCTGATTATTTATTACTCCTTATAACATTGATTATTTCACATTCAAAAAGCTACCAGTTTTCATAGTATTTCTAAACTAGTAAGAAAATACAGATCTAATCGAAATAAAGAGAATACATATGATTTTTTAAATTCACTACTAATACATACCTGTTAGTGTTAAAGTTAAAAAGTTATGAATGTTAAAATAGTTACATACCACAATATACTACTTAAAATTGAGAATTTGAGTCTTGATTAAATTCAAACAATATATGATTTTATATCCCTAATCTTCTGAGATGAAATTTATTTTTTTATTACTTACTCTAGACCAAAGTAGGTATTGCTATTGTTCCTGTGGAAACCAAAAATGCACTAGAAACAAAATAAATTAGAACAAAATTTTGTTAAAATAATATACATATATGTGTGTATATATTTACAAGTTCATGAAATGAAATTCTGCAAATTGATAGTTATGATTAATTTCAACTCTTATTGTAAATTTGCAGATATCTGAATTTGTAGTAGCCTTTTTAAATAAAAATAGATTTTGGAAATACTGTAGTTTATGTGATAATGTTTGTAAAATGTCTATGACTTATAATTATTGTTTTACATAAAATATCATTTTATTCATTACACTTATTACAAGATGAAATTAAACAAAGACAATATTATGTACAGTAAATAAATAATGCATTAAGGTACATCTATATGAAAATGCTTTATTTGGACAAGAATATTTGCGTTTTGCACTAATTTTATCCTACTTCAAGACAACAAAATTTAGGAATAAATCAGTGATAATACTCCTTTTAAAGTACCTCTTTACTGACATAGAATGATATAATAAAAAATAAACAAAACTTTTTTTAATTTATCTAGAGGTTCTTTAACAGCAATGTACTTGTAGGTCCCTATCCCAAGAGGTGACTTAAGACTGAGTCTAGGTTTATCTTGTCAATCTGTTTTCTCTATAAAAGTCTGACAAAACCAAGCATAGATTGCGACTTAAGTCACACTTAACAAGTTCAAGTATATTTGAAGTGTTTATGTTAAATAGTTTTAAAATCATTGTATTAAACTATACTTAGAAACAATAGTACGAAATAAAACAGCATATAATAAAAATATTATATTAAAGAATATAAATAGGTTTGCCATAGGCATAATAAATTGTGAATATCCTTAAACATTATTAATTGTATTAATAATTATTTACAGACTTGCCAATAACAGTTATTGGCATTATTTAAATATGAATGAAACAAAATTTTTATTATCTGTTAAAATATTTAAAAAAAAATGGTGATTTAATCTAAAAAAATTGTTATTTTGCTCTGTTTGTGAAAAACTTGTCCTTAAACTTCAGTTGTAAAATATATACATTTCAGATAGAACACCTTTACAGGCAACATTTATATTTGAATAAATTAAACATGTTTGATCATGTACTACTAAAATTTATGCAGTTACATATTACAGTAAAGTATTGCCTGTTTAACATCATCTTATTTTAATGAATGTAATATTTTTATAGACATGCCATTATTTGCGATAAATCTATGAATATATTTAGTTTTTGAAGTGAATTGTAATTTCATTTATACAATATTATAATTTTGTATAATATATAAGTGATATAAGAATAAATTGCTAGTACCAAATTATTTATATGTTATCAATATCACTATGGATTCAATATAGTACAACATCTATATTCCTAAATTTTGATTTAAGTTGTTTCTCATAATCTGTATTTATAATTCTAGGGCACTGATACAAAGCTAAAAACTTTAAATTTTTATAATATTCTGATATTATGTCAACAATTATAGGAGATATATTTTTTACCCTAGACAAACTGAGACTTTCTAATGTTATTAATGTTGAGCTACCTAAAGTTTTCAATAGCACCATTTCTGAAAAGTTATTATTATTCCAGATCTGTAAATGGACTATCTTCTTGAAATTAATTAAAGCTTCAAAGCCTTCATCAGTCAAGTTTTCACATCTTATTATAGCTAACTCTTTTAATTGTGAACATTTTGACAATATGTTCAAACATGAATCATCTACAGAATCACCACCATAAATATGCAGTACTTCTAATTTCTCCATCTTAGATAATATAAGTTTTTTCATAAAATCTACCTCTAAATCCTTAATTTTTTCAATATATATGTGACTCAGATTTGAGCACTCTAACAAAGTTTCACAATTTAAACGAGAAAGGCCAAAGTCTGATAAAGCCAAGTACTTTAATTCCTTAAGTTTATTAAATGGAAATAGCCAATCCACTTGACTTGACAGCTGTATAGAATTTTTTAAATTAAGTTTCTTCAGATGTATTCTATTTCTAACTTCTTGCTCAAATTCCTTTCCTATTCTACACATTACTAACTCTAATGAAACTAAGTTATTACATTTTTGTAATATATTCTCAATATCAGAATAGTTGTATACATACTGTATCTTTAATGAATAAATTAAATCATGATGTGATGTAATGATTTCCAAATTTTTCTCACTCACTTCACTTTGTCCTGGTTTACCAGAAATGACTATTACAAATTGTCGCCATAAGATTGGATCACAAGCCAATTTTTTCCATCTCTTACATACACATTCACAGTTCAAAATATCGTCTAAGGGAAGAAATTTAAAAAATAATATAATTAGTTCATCTGGCAAGTTATGAATTTTCATAGGACTAGAACCTCCTTCTGCCATTTTCTTTAAAGTAATCTGTAAAAATAAAATTAAATTAAATTAAAAAAAAAACTTAGTAAATCAGGATAATTGTTAGTTTTTAATGAAAATATTAAATCATAGTTAGTTAATAACATCTCTACTTACATTTTATACTGTTCTTAGAGTTCTTTGTTCATTTACGTTCTACATTCAAATATTGCAATTCATTATGAGAATTTACAAAAATTGTATTTGGCGAAAATTCAAAAACTACATTGACAAACCAAAACGTATTCTATTAGTGAATGAAACGTCACTTACTATTTTGAATTTTCTTTATATTGCGCATTGCAGCTTACAGCTGGGAAAAACATGTCAAAGTCACGATCACGAATGACTTTACGATACTACCCGAGCTGTAAATTTTTATTTCTATTACATACAAATTATTTATGTTTCTAATACCATTTACCCACCTGAGTCATCAATAGTTAATACCAAACTTATTAACGTTAGTTTCTTTATTGATAAAGTTGCCATATAAATATTGAAATAATTTATGGCCGTATCATATTAATGGGCCGGTCGTCGGTCTATAGTTTATGGTTACCGGATAGATAGGTGACGCACAGTAGCAGGGCTTCAGGCACAGTCGCAGACTCGCTTACCGTCGGGGCGGGTCGTCTCTGCAATTATATTCTTATATCAGCTAACAAATCGTGTATTTTCATTAACGTGTAGGGCGACCCGATACCTGACCCGACCAATAGTACTTAATAATAATAAATAACAATGTTACATTTAAAAAATATCGCCAAGGCTGTGTCACCGCCCCTTAAAAATACGATACAAAATGAGGCAGTCAATAATATCCTCAAAGTCGTACCAGCAGCAGTGAACGTCTCTTGCAGGACTTACGCGAGTCATGAAATTCCAGACAGGCTGAAGGAAATTCCGACGAGTGCCAACCCACGTTTCTTCGACATGGTGGAGTACTTCTTCCACAGGGCGTGCCAAGTCGTCGAAGACAAACTTGTGGATGACATGAAATCTAGAGTTTCTATCGAAGAAAAAAAGAAGAAAGTAGCTGGTATCCTAAATATGATGCAGCCCTGCGATCACATTATTGAAATTCAGTTTCCATTAAGACGTGATTCTGGTGATTATGAAATGATCCTTGGATACAGAGCTCAACATTCCTCACACAGAACCCCAACTAAAGGAGGTATTTAATCTGTTATTGACTTCTATACTATTGCTAGTACGATTTTGCGTAGAAGTCTGCTGTTGTTGTCAGTTGCGATCTATATATATTATATTTATAGCACGTGATACACGTGATTGTACAAATCGCTATTACGTAGATAACCAAATTAACAGGACATAACCTGTAAAATTGCCGACTTTCATGCTTTTAGGGTAGAATTTTGCTTTATTTGTTAGTAATTAGTTTATTTTTATGTATCCTTAGAAAGATTAAGTTAGATAGAAACTGTATTCATGAAATTTATTTGGATTTGCATAACTTATTAAACACAGTGTATGAGTAATTCTTCGATTACTATTAAACATCTTATCTGGTCCAAAATCGGAAAATCTTCACGCTTCGTTTTATGCTTATATTATGTGCCTAATATATTTCGGTTTAAACATACAGTTATATATTTACATTATTAGCAATTAGACTCTTTGTGTTCTACAGAACTCTTATCATTACAAGTCTTCATGTTGTTTTTGATACAGTTAAAACTTACTAAACTTCGTTGACAAAATTTCGTTGTTTTATAAATGAATGTCTGACTTTGAGTTCGCTAGAAAACGATCAAATTAAAAATATATATATTTAAAAGGCCGATGTTACGTAACAATGCGGCTGTTCGCTTCTGCACTTAAGAGTACTTCTAGTCCCCCAGCTTATGTGACGGAATTTAACATCCTTTTTATCTATTGTAAACAATAAGTAATTGTTGTTTTAATTTAAGAATAAGCATTTATTCTAAAACTTTTATTTTTCTAGACAAAGCTTGTGGTACGGAAAACTAAAATAAGTTAAGTGAAAAGATAAGGTAAAGACACGAAAAAAATCATTTCAATAATGATATTAGTAGAAATCAGTTAAGTTTTATTAAACCTTGCCAAAACCATTAAAACTTCGCATTGAATCGTAAATAATGACAGATGTTAAGCCGGCGTTGGGGTCTATTTATACAATACATTTGCTTCGTTATAAAATTGTTTTTGTGCACCTCGACTTCCTGTAGTCGCTTCTAAACACTTGTAGTCGTGTCAATCTCCGATAATTCCCGTAAGATAAACCAGTTTCAACACAACATCTATCACGTATTGTATTCGTTGAACAAATTGTTTTTATTAAAGACACAAAATCCGTTGATTCTGATTCAAAGAAGATGTATTTACAACATGTCTATGTTATTTCTGGTACCTTTTAAAAATAGACTACTTGATATTTGTTTCTGTAAAATAACATTCTATTCCTCCTATATACCTATTATTGTATACCTATTGATGCTTTGAATTTATCTTGAAGTTCTACGCCGTTGAATATAGACCATTATAGTAAAATGTTATGATTCAACTAAAACGCGGTCGCCCAGAAGACTATAGAAGCTATAATTAAATCTTTTACTTTGTTGTATTGGTATATTACGTACGATAACGCATTCTTAGTAATGTATAAATCCAAATACATTCTTGTTTTTCAGTCGATCGTGATTTAATAAACAATCGATAGTACGTATTATTAGTTATGAGGCTTTTTCATTTAGACGCTGAGAAGTAAACATAAATAGCGTGTTGTAATACCGTTAAAAATCCTTTTAAGATATTGCCGCAACGAAACATTACAATAGATCCTTAATATCGAAGTTATATTTTTATTCAAATGCTTTCTCTCAAGAACAATTTTGTCAGGTATCGATCTGCAGTGATTTTTATTTTATTCGTTCAATTGTAAAGCTTCCAATATTTATGATTTGCTAATATAATTAATTCAGTATATTTAAAAATGCGAAAAGTAGGCTTATTGGACTACAATTATAGGGTATATTTCTAGCTAAATTAGCCGAGCTTTCTGTTTTAAGGCTCCACTAGTTAAAAACTATAAGACTTTATTAACTCATTCTGAACCTGTTTTGAATGAGTGAGATAGTATTTACTAATGAAATTTTCAGGCCTTAAGTAAGACAATGTAATATAGATTATTCAGGTAGATGACAGTATCAGTTGGATAACTATTTTATATTTTTAGATAACCTAGAAAGTTAAGTGCACATCAATCTACACGCTGCCATCCCGTGTCATCAATTTAAAAGATGATAATTAATATTTATATAGAACGTGTTTGACGTGATTAAAATTATTTGAAAGTTCTAATAAATTACCCAGGCAGAAAAGGCGTGGTTCTGACGATATTGACGTCACAATGTACGTCAAAATATGATAAAATTATTTTAAATAATATGAATAAATCTTCACATAATGATAATATTAATAATTTATTGGG
>JAOSYY010000016.1:6515645-6555379 GCA_025727935.1 Hebomoia glaucippe
ATTCAGTAAATATAAACTACCTAATTACACCTGCTTATTTTTATCTTAAATAAGACCATAAATTTTTAATAATACTGTACTATATCCACAAGGTAACAAATTGAAAAAAACATGCTTGTAGCACCATTGATTGTTATAAATAGGAAGCTCGAAAATTTTCTAATGTAGACAACTTACTATTATTAGTCGTCTTGGCCCGAATTGATCGCGACGGCATCGTTATTTCGTTTCTTGCTCTTTTTACAAAAATGCTAAAATAGCATGAAGCACGCTTCACAATTTTATCAACTCTTTGTAATTATTTTTAAATTAAGTATTCTGAAAAATGTTATACCTGATGGCTATTGTAGTGTGTCCTTGGAATTAACGGTAAATGACTTCTTAGGCATTTTCTTCCACTATTATGCAGGCAGTCAGGCATCAAGTTTTTTGTAAAAACGTTATTATATTGTTGAATGGATTAACCGTTCTTAAGAATAATTATGTTTTACCTTAACTTAAACTACAGAAAAAATAAGAAATGTATATTGAATTGTATTTCATTTATTTGTCAACAGGTATAAGATTCTCAACAGACGTGACAAGGGATGAAGTTAAAGCTTTATCTGCTTTGATGACATTCAAATGTGCCTGCGTTGACGTTCCGTTCGGAGGTGCGAAGGCAGGTATCAAGATTAACCCTAAAGAGTACTCTGAGCATGAGTTGGAGAAGATCACGCGTCGTTTCACCTTGGAATTGGCTAAGAAGGGCTTCATTGGTAAGAAAACCTTATTCTCACATTACTATTGCAAGTTCGACACCTAATCCCTTTGTTTCCTTATTATTTGGAACACTGACGTTTATCTATATAATTTAACTATTATAATGACAAAAAATGTAAATATTTTAACAACTTTATCTGGCACAAACAATTTCCGAGTACTTGCGTAGGTATAGAAAGTATCATGTTTAGATTATAAATAGAATGTACATACATACAGTATAGTAACAAGAGGTGTGGTTATGACGCGGTACACGTCAGTATAATATTACATAATCACGAATGTTCTTTATGTTCATATCTAACCGCCTAAAATGATACAAACATATTTGTAAGCATCTGCTAATTCATCGTGCACATGAAAATAAATACTTGTTTAATAAAGTGTCAACCTACACACACCTACCGACCGATGGCGTCATTGTTGTTATGCAAATTCTGACTTTAATTCTGATAAGGATTATAAAGAATTCAAATTTGACAACTTATGATAAGAAAATGCTATGTTGATAAGAAATATATGTACTTACTATCACTAGGCAACAAAATGATTATAAAAATAAATCGTTACTTCACAATTGTTTGTTGGATTTTATCAATCGTATCATATGTAAGCTGATAGATAGTATACTGACAGTTTCGTGCCTAAAGATTAATGGTAATTTTCAAAGTATCCGTCAATTACGAGATGATCTACAAATACCAGTAAAATATTTCTTATCAATATTGTCATCTTTTAAATATATATCTATTGAGCTATACAAAGATAAGCTAGCATTCTGAAGGCGTCTATAAAATAACAAATCTCTTGTCATTGCCAAACAATTTGAAGCCATACATTTATCTAGATATTATAGGTACAGTTTTTTACAGGATTCCATATAATAATAGTATCAAAGTAGGTAAAGAAATGTATAATATCGTAGAGAATAAATTACAATAGAACCCAATTGTGTTATTTACAGTTAAAAAGTTACGGTGTAAGGTAGACAATTAATGCCGTGCAATGCAAAAGTATAAATTTATTTTTAATCAGGTTTTATGTACTCGACATTTTTCTTATACATAATATTCAAGGTTAAACTATAAACAGATTTATAATTGTAAATATTTGTTGGATTTTATAGTCATGTTAAATAATAATCATAATTTTATTGAACAAAATTAGCTAGACAACTGCATCAAGAAAATATGTTGTATATATTTTGTTCTAAGGTAAGTTATCGGAATTCAATTTGCCTGTTAATATTTAAGGGCCAGGAGTAGATGTGCCAGCTCCGGACATGGGTACTGGCGAACGTGAGATGTCCTGGATCGCGGACACTTACGCGAAAACCGTTGGTTATCAAGACATCAATGCTCACGCCTGTGTTACGGGCAAACCCATCAACCAGGTAAGTACTATATTTGTAACGCCACGCCTGACAATGGTGGGAAAGTGGTCCAACTGAGGAAAGTTTATTGGGTGTTATCTGTAAGCATTCTGGAGAGACCGTTAGTCAGCAAAGTATCTGAGGGGGACTATATTACAATCAGCTCTAAGCTAGTATGCGCTTTAAATTTCCTCATTACATACAAAAAAATTTAAACGACATTTTTTAACCCTTTACGCATAGAGACGTTTACTTTGCAGATTAACCAATGTTGATGTAATTTGTCTGAAATATTGTTATATTTTTAATCCTTACCCCTTATGCATATGTCCAGTTGTCATATCTAGGTTCTTAACGTGTAGATTACGTTTCGTATGTTGCTACGTATGAGATTATATATTCAATAATTATAACAAAGTCTTAGATATGTATATATTTCTTAACTCTTTTATTTAATACTAGCTGACCCAGCAAATTTCCTTTTGCCAAATAAATATGTTGCCATTAAAAAGTAGGGGATGATTGATGAGGGGTGAACATTTGCGGTTGTATGTATTTTAAATGATGTATCATAAAAAAATAAAAAGAAAGTTTTTCAAAAAAAAACATTACGGGATGGACCACCCATAACAATTTGTGGATGAAAAATAGATGTTGTCCAATTCTAAGATGTACTGAATATGCTTATAGAATTTCATGAAAATCGGTCGAGCCGTTTCGGAGGAGTAGAATTACAAACACCGTGACGCGAGAATTTTATATATTAGATAAGACAAATAATATATACCTGAAATAAATATAAACTATTGGCACAAAAGTTATGAGACGCAAAATTTATTCTAAACTGTTTTGAGACTTCTTGTTGTATTCATGGCATCAATAGTTATTGTTAATTGATGAGAATAATTTCTCATATGAAAGTATGTTTGTTTTTGAACTTAACATGTGTAGTTCTTGAATGAATTTAAGCTCTTCTTAAATAAACGACAGCGCCTCAAGCTACCTACATTATTATCAGTTTTATAAATCTTATTTACTATATATATTAAATTAGAGCAAACAAAATGAATTTACTTCTTAAAAAACACCTTTAAAATAAGACCAATACGACAAAACGCAATAACTAACTTGTGAATTTTATATTTACCATTGAATCCAATTATTATTATTATTTAACTTACAAAAGTTGTTAGTTAATGATTACAATTATCTTATCAATAAGAAAAACACGCTAATCTTAGAAATAAATATTGAACTTACATGTCAGAGGTTGAAATTTATTTTAATTATTGTTGTAATATAAATATGATTGAGATAAATATTATTATATAAATTATACAATTTACTTTTTTCAAAATTATTGATAAACTTTATGAGCTATTTCAAAATCGTACGTTTTTACGTTTCACTTTCTACATCTTCCAAAGATTTTTATTTTTGCTTCTCTATTAATCTTAGACCCAGAACATTGCTGGTTATGTGGTAATAATGTGTATTCTTTCAGGGAGGTATCCACGGAAGAGTATCTGCTACCGGCAGAGGAGTCTTCCACGGTCTGGAGAACTTCATTAACGAAGCCAACTACATGAGCATGATTGGTTCGTATAAACTTTAAATTTACAATAAGATACCAAAAAATCATTTCAGCTTAACAAATTTGGATTGAAATTAATATTTATATATGCCGAAGCGTCAAAAATTCTAACTCATTTGTGTCCAGGAAGACTAATTTCAACAATTAAATAATTTCAATTCTACGTAACAAACAATTCCCTATCATTATGTATCAATATATAATTCCTATAATAAATAATTATTTTATTATAATAATATCGCTCATCGGTCACCTTACATATCTTGATCTTGCTAGGTATTGATAATCGCCAGACAGATAATAAATGTAATTCTTCATATTGATCTATAATAAATTATTTTATAGATTAATATGAAGAATGTGATATTGTACACGTATTTAATCTTACAATTTTTAATATATACATCGTGGTTGGCACCAGACGAAATTTCGATATTTCTCTCTGCAAATGTATGAGAAAGAAATTAGCAATGAAGTGAGAAGAGAAATAAATTATTAACATATTTACATTGATATCAAAAATTAAATATTCAATAACAAAGACCCTTATCCGTTTTCGGGTCACAATTTTGATTGTTTTGTGACAAAAACAGGCTAAAGGCAATATTTATAGTTACGATTACTTTGTACTATACGTACATTATGTAAGTCGTATATAATTGTATTTATATATATCACATTTTGTTCAAATCTGTATCATCGGTTAAAATAAAAGAAAGCATATAGATTTTTTTTTTAATTTGTTGTCAACCACTTCTTACTGCTAGACAAATCTACAACAGCTAAATTGTCCATCTGTAGCTAATGTCCACTATCACATAAGAGCGACACCGAAATTCATATAACCACCTTCTATACAAATAAATTAATCGACAGTACGGTTTGTAACAACAAAATTACAGTTCTTTTGTCAAAGAGCATTTTTTGGAATTATGTATAAACGTTTATGTGTAACATAAAAATAATTTATAATGTTTTTGGCTGTTTGATTTGGACGATTAATCTTCGAAATAGTTGAATAATAAGTTTTGACGAGACTTTCACTGCTTTCATACAATAAGGAGTTTCATAGTTTTATTTTTATCTATGATTTAAGTGAATAAAATTAACGCGAGTCAAACCGAGGGGCGCTGGTTATCATAAAAATGTTGTTGGACTTCGTATCTCAGTGCTCTACCATAATGAACACTTTGTTACAGGTACTACACCTGGTTGGGGTGGCAAGACATTTATCGTTCAGGGATTCGGTAATGTCGGTCTGCACACGTGCCGGTACTTGGTACGCGCTGGAGCCACTTGTATAGGAATTATTGAACACGACGGTGCCATCCACAACCCAGACGGCATTGACCCTAAGGTGAGAATTTCATTATCATACGCACCACGAGAGATAACCGCCCAAAACTACTTGTAGAAGGTTTCACGCCGATCCCACGGAACCTCGCTTCAATCCCTTGAAAAGTAAATTTCTCCCAGCCTGATTCGTAAAAGAGCCTGAAATCCTGTACTGCATACGTAGAACCATTTTATGCGTCGAGACCCTTCTTTCGTGGGTCAACTACTAGTTAATGACCTATGTAAGATCTGGAGCAAGAAAACTTAGTGTAAAGAAATCACTTAAAATTTGGATCCATGTTTAAAATACTAAATGACAATATTTCATAAACAGTATTAGTAAACATGGAAATACCTCATAAAAAGTATGTGGTGTTAAATAACCTCATTAAGTGTCGGGGTATATAAGTTTGAACCAATTAAAATTACCGCGCGTAATTTAGCCAATTCTAGGACGTTTGGATTATAAATTGAGGATTACATTATTTATTTCAATAATAACATACGAGTTTTATGTGGTGGCTACTTTAGTTTCAAAAACAATATTGTTTATGAATTAATGATGTCATAATAACCGTGTAATGTAATTAATATTCAATTCCGAGTTAGCTTTACAGTAGATAATGAAAATAGTATTTTAATGACCACGTATTAATAGCTCTTGTTATGAGGGTAATACTAAAAATGTATTTTATGCACCAATTACTATCCATGTTATGTAGAGTTATAAAATATACATTTATATAATATATCTCATGACTCCCATGTAACGATGTGTGTTCTTCATTAATTATAAAACTACCGACTATGATGAAATTTGGTCACTATTTGTAGTTTGTGTTAGCAGCGTATTGAATATCCGTGCTAAACCACGGATCGTTAATATACATGTTATATCAAACACAATAAACTCGCACCGGTTTATAGTGAAAAACTAAATATTCGAATTTCATCCGTTGAAAAATAACTTAATAAAAACAAATTATTTATTTAGATCCATAAATATATTTGTTTTGTATTATTTCAAGTAAAAATAAACATTATGTCATATTTTAAATCTTACGATAAGCGAAAAAACGATTTATCAAATCAATATCTAGTGTGTCGATCTCGATTATTTATTGGCAAAGTCAATGGCGGCAAAAGATAATGATAATGCAAGCCTATTACACTTCAAGCATGTTGCTAGGTGTACTTAAATTGGTAGCAGAGATATCTTCAACAAACACTATGGAAATTATCTTAAACGTAATTGTCTCGATTACAGCAAATATTTAGTATCACATAAGGTGTATCTTGCATACCTACCCTTTGATTTTAAATTTATAGAACATTAATTCAACTCGCTTTTATTAACTTCACTTGGAACTAATAAAGAATGTTACCATATATTGAAATTCTAAGCCAGCTTATAATTATAGTATCGATATAAAACTTACGTTGTATATGCAGTTTGTACTATAATTCTATAATTTGGATCTATGAGTGGAACTACGAATAAAGAGTGCTTTTATTTTGTCGATTTTCTATTTTAATAAGTTTCGATCAATAATTACGATCAGACAATGCGATTCATTGAACTTTTGTTATCACGAAGTGATTGTATGACAGACAGTAGACGCACCGCAGCCTTGTGCCTTATGAACGAATCACGCATGCGAATAACGTGACCAAAATAACGAACCTGTGTGGACACACTTGTCCACAAATATTTAACTTTGTGTATTGTACAAATAAGTATGTGATTATGAAAATCAGGAATTTCCAATGACACGTTGATTTAATATTAATATTTTAATAACATAAATTTTGTACGTAAGTGTGAATTCGAATAGATATTAATAATTTTGTTGGATTTATTTATAACCACAATTATTATTTATTTGAAGATAAGTAGGTTTTCCTTTTACATTTTCAACGTTTGCCATACATTCTTCATACGTGTTGTAAATTGCGTATTGTAATTACCTAAAGGTTAAATAGATAAAATTATACAAATACTGAATGATGACATAAATATCATTTAAAGTGTTCTTAATATTTATCACGTTTTTTATACTACTATCATTATTTTTTCTTATTAATGCCGATTTTTATGCGACTTTACTTAAAAGCTGGCGTAATCGAGATTGTTAATAATAATTAATTAATTAGGACTTATTTGGGGCGGTTGAATTTTGTTATATAATTTAATCTTATCTTAGTAGTACTTTTATGTTGACTCTTATTATTGAGAGACAATAAATATAAGAACAAATTATTCGATTATTTCAGGCTCTTGAAGACTACAGGATTGAGAATGGAACAATCGTTGGGTTCCCTGGAGCGAAAGCTTACGAAGGCGAAAACATGTTGTACGAGAAGTGTGACATTCTAGTTCCAGCTGCCGTTGAACAGGTTATTAACAAGGAAAATGCACACAAGATCCAGGCTAAGGTAACTATTCAGATGAGCAACTTTTCAACAACAGTTAGTTTAAATAAACATTACATATAAGTGTATTTTTAATTATTTATTAATTTTTAAAAACCAAGATTAAATGCTTCATCAGAAATTTAATGTTGATCGCATTACTCGAATTTGCATATAAAAGAAACACTTGTAGTAGCACTTGTTTTTTTTTAAACAAACTGATCATTAATAAACCAAAATTTCATATTAAAATCTGCACTGTCTATTTTCAGTGACTTAAATGGACTTATTGATTGATAAGTCATATTCCAAAAGAAAGTGAGTAGAATAAAACATTGATTTGGCTGTTATCCAAATTTATACGTATTTTTATCTTGGATCAATGATCTTGAACAAATCTATGACACGTGATTTTATAAACACTCGTGATAGCCCTTTTGCTTTTTATGCAGAGGCGGTTTTATATTTAAATTATCATCTGATTCCTAGGGGGTGTACTACTATTTGGACATTATCTTTCTTCACTCTTCATGGAAACAAAACTGCCTAGAGTATACGCAGAGCATTCTGATACAGAATAGGATTGGATCGAAAAAAACTTACGAGTCTCGTAAAAAATTTAATACTTTGAAAACAGCAAGACAATGAGTACTAGATGTGCCTAAACTTTAATAGAATTATAAATCTATTAAAATATATTTTTATTTATTTATTTCAAAATCGACTCTCTTATAGGCATATGCCCGATCTAACCGTGTGACATTTCATACATTTCTATAACTAATTATGTCAGTTACCTTTGTAAGTTCACTCAATGATTAATGAATTGTAATTATTAAGATAATCGCCGAGGCGGCTAACGGTCCAACCACACCAGCTGCGGACAAGATTTTAATCGATCGCAACATCCTGGTGATCCCAGACTTGTACATCAACGCTGGTGGTGTGACAGTTTCCTTCTTCGAGTGGCTCAAGAACCTAAATCACGTGTCGTACGGACGTCTCACCTTCAAATACGAGAGGGAATCCAACTACCATCTGCTTGGTAAGAATAATAAATGTTCTAACTCAAGGAAACTAGTTCATTAAATCTAGTTGGTTGGCACATAAATGTGATACGTGTGTGTTACTATCGAAATTGTCATTAGTCATTTTATACTTAGTTTCCTTAGGGATGACATGAGTTATATTTTATTTATACATTAGACCCTTAAGTAAAAATATTTACGGCAGAATATAAGAATTTATTCCACTATCGTGCATATGGTTCGCTTAAAGGTATTTTCCTTTATCACAGAATTAATAGTTAATGTTGCTCTGTGAACATATTTTTCTTCGGAGCATTTGGAAATTCATAGTATTGATTCGAAGTGCCCATTAGCTTTACACAACCATTCCATCTATGAATAGTGGCATCTGATCTAGATCTGTACTTGGATTGTAATGGAACTTAAGTTTCTCCTACTGGTGCGATACAATTAGAAAATATATTTTGTTAGGTTTTTCATATATTTATTCATGAATATTTTATACGAACAGAATCCGTGCAAGAGTCGTTAGAACGTCGTTTCGGTCGTGTGGGTGGTCGTATCCCGGTCACTCCCTCTGAGTCGTTCCAAAAGAGGATCTCTGGAGCTTCTGAAAAAGATATTGTGCACTCTGGTCTCGACTATACCATGGAGAGGTCTGCCAGGGTTAGTACAACATTTGCAAACACAATATAATGCTTGAAAACTTTAGATGGTAGAAGGAGTATCTCCATTCATCATTCAGTTGCAATGCAGTGTCATTATTATATAAATAATATGTATTTATCCGACAGGCGATCATGAAAACTGCAATGAAGTTCAACCTCGGTTTGGACCTCAGAACAGCTGCGTATGCGAACTCAATCGAGAAAATCTTCACGACGTACGCTGACGCTGGCCTCGCCTTCTAAGCTCTTTTAAGACGAATTAAAAGTATTGTCTGCATTTTTAAAGACTCCCATTTAGCCCCCTATGCACCTGAGTCGCTACTCATAGAATATTATATTCACAGTATTTTGTTTCTTGGAATCGTGGCTTTTATACTTACCTTGTTAAACTTTTAAGTAAAAATGTGATTTTTCCACTTGTAGGGTAACATCATGGATTTTGAAATAAATTGTTTTACCGTTAAATGTGCTTTTATTTTATAATGCCAATCAAATATGACGAATAAAGTCAATTGTATGACTACATTGTTACATAGAATGGAAAGTCAATAAAATCTCGTGAGACATAAAGCTACGAATAATTATTGTTATTCACAGACAATATTACAAAGAGAGAAAGTTAATGTTTTGGTTATGAAGAGTAATCTCAAAAACTACTGGACCAAGTGAAAGTTATTTTGCTACATTATCACTGAGTAACATAAACTATCTTCTTAATATATATAAATAACGTGTCACGTTGATTGTCCTCGATGAACTCTGAAACTACTGAACCGATTTTAACTTTTTTTTTCTTTATAACGTGTTGAAGCATACCAACTTAAGAGATAGCATAGTTTATTTATAAATTTATAGTGGAAATATTATTTTATTGTGAATTATTCGTATATTTCGGAGTAAAAATTATATTTTAGCTCCAAACGATTTTAACAGATGGCAATATCTGTTGACTAAATTGAGTAGGTATTCAATAGATGGCACTGCGTTAAAAGGACAAACTTCAATAATAATAATAATGCTTACTAATTACAATTTAATATAACCATTAACCAACGCCTTAGCCACGGCGTCGCGTGGCTGGGTCATTTGGTATATAATATGCTATATAAGTTAAATGAGGGAACCCTACGAAAATTTCAATAATGTAATACAAGGTGTAAAAGATGTAAATACACTGCCAGAACTTAACTTTGGAACATGTCATTATCTGAAAAAAAATATGACGATAACATATTATGTCTAATTATTATATTTACTTCATACGAAACACTTTTTTGACATACAAATGCCGTGAAATAATTGCGGAATTAAATGAGGATAATTTCACTGTTATAAGTGAAAAGAGAGGACATTATTTTTCGCTGGTTTGTCTAATAATTTTTGTTATTTATTAGCATTTATTATTTAGTACGGCGAGCTTTGTTGGTTTTTACAACTGTAGTACCTGATCCTGATCTATAAAAGATTGTAACTTTATATGTTCAACAACCGGAAGAAATAAATTGGTTACGGTTCTGATATCATCAATAACATGGATTTTAGGGTTTTCCAAATATTTAATAAATTACTATGAATTCGGAGAAATCATTTATTTTTTTAATTTTTAATATGTGATCGCATTCAAAAGACGTCATGTATGATGTGTATCAATAAAAACGTCGCTGTCAGTGTCAAATATATAGTGTACTGTGTAATAGAGAAAAGTTAACTTGCAAATTTTAATTATTTTTGTTTTTTGATGTGCCGTAGTGGACTAGTAATTTCAAACGAAAAATGTTTGTTAAAACTTTGATATTCACTGTTCTAGTCCTTCTTATAGATGGTATATTTTCCAAAAGTGTTGAACTGACTTTTGAATTACCAGATAGCGCCGAAGAATGTTTCTATCAAGAAATAGACAAGAATATATCGGCTTCCTTAGAATATCAGGTAAAATTTAATAATATAATATATTTTTGTACACTGTTACAATTACAGTGTCAACTGATTGGATAACCTATATCATTATTGATATTTTACACGCGATTGTTGTATTTAAATTTCTAAACATCCTGATAACAAATTAATACTTTTTTATCTTTCAAGGTTATCACTGGAGGCCAGTATGATGTAGATGTTAAAATAGAAGGCCCTAATAAACAAATTATTTACCAACAACAGAAGATGCAATATGATTCTCATCAGTTTACTGCCCAATATACAGGTATGTATAATATTTACAGGAATTCACAATTTAAAGTACAAAACTTTTATATTTATTTTACTTTATTTACAGGTGTATATAAGGTGTGTTTCAGTAATGAATTTAGTACATTTTCACACAAACTTGTGTATATGGAACTAAATGTAGGCCCCGAGACGCCTTTACCGGGAGTTGGAGATCATGCAACAGTACTTACACAGGTATGAAAGCCATTCACTTAATAACCTTCAATTACTTTTACGAATCAAAAACAAGTTTTCTTTACACTATTTATCTTTATATTTAAATGAACTGTGTGATCTGATTTTATTTGTGTTGTTATGCTTAAAATTGCTTGCAGCTTGAAACATCAGCAGAAGAAATCCATTCAGCTTTGAACAGAATTATTGATCATCAAACCCATCATAGATTAAGAGAGGCACAAGGTCGCAAGAGAGCTGAAGACTTGAACGAAAGAGTATTCTGGTGGTCAATTGGAGAAACAATGGCTATTTTTTGTGTCACTATTGCACAAGTTATGATCCTTAAAAATTTCTTCAGTGATAGACCCACATTGTATAAATAAAGATTTAGTATAATAGCATATTTATTAATATATTTCTTGTGGTAATTATTATTATAACAATAGTTTTATTTTATGACACCAATGAATATGTTTAATAAAATTTCCATCATACAAAAACTTTTATTAGAATTGATCAAGATACTAGATACTACAAAATCAAAATCCCAATTTTTATATCCTATTTGTAAAAAGTATTTTGAAGTAATAAAATTTGGGAATGATAACACTATTCTTCATAGGTAATGTGTAAAATAAATGAAATGAAACATTTGTTTTTTAATATGTTTACAAGGCTTGTTATAAAAATATGAACCTATATCTTATTTTGAATTAAATTATGATATAATACATTAAGTAACATCATCAAGATAGGTACTTAAGAATATTTATTTTATAATAAATTTATTTAATACACATATAAAGCATGATATAAACAAATAAATGAAAAAGGTCCAGAAAGACTTCATACATAATATTTTAAATCAATTTTTGTGTTATTAATTGTTTTATGGACATTAAAAAATTGTATTTTCTGAAATTATGATGGTTCTTTAAACCAAAAGAGCTTGTAAATAATATAAACTGTTAAATTTTTGTATATATATGTTACTATAAAACATAAATTGAATTTAGAACAAAACTAATAAAGCAAATACTCCATTAACCAAGGCACATGGATATGCTATCAATGGTCTCTGTTCAGCATCCCCTGACATTGTGACAAATAGTCGGCTAGCTGATAATGCTGACCATATAACTGCAACTGCAGATAAAGAAAGACCCACAGTTCCTTCCAGTGAAAGAAATATTCCTAAACCTGCTAATGCTACCATTGGTAACATACAATAGCCTAAAACACTGGCAACACTTAATAATGTAAATACACCTTCGGTCCGACTCATCAAAGAAAGAAGGAAGTACATTAATATGACAGACATCATTGATAAACCATATACATAACCAAAATGGGCTTTGTTTCCTGAAAGAAACAAACAAACCGCCAGAGCTAAACAGAATGTGATTGGTCCCGCTATATCTGTGTCTCGCAGTAAGAAGTTTGCATCATCAGCTTTTGATTGTCCATGAAATGGATTTAGTACAGCTAAAGTTTTTTCCAGTATGCGGTCAGGATAGATTTCCAATTCGTCCAATAGTGGTGGCTCATCAAATTCTGATGTTACTGTAGTGGGCTCACCTGCTATGGGTGCAGGTGTAAATAGGCTAGGATTGTAGTATTGATTGTTATTGGCAGGAATATTTTGTCCTTGGTCATATGAAAAATTCTGTTGCTCTGGAGCAAAGGTCTGAAAATCTACAAAGTTCACATCAAATTAACTAAAATTAAATGAAATATATTTTAAGTATATAATTAGTTAACTTTACCTAGAGTTTGAGATGCATCTCCGAACGTATTAGAATTATTGAATGAGTAGTTTTGACTATTTTCTGGAGGTTGCCACGAAAATTCGTTTGTATTTTGAAAAGACATGTTAGTGTATTATTGTAATCAATCAGTAAAGTTTTTAATAGTATTATTTACTTAAAACTTTATGCTTTTTACTTTACAACACATCACTGAATCATTCTTAATAAAAATTACTGCGTTTGCTTAATCAGTATTTTATTTAGATTTTAGCAATGACGGAAACTGTTCCATCATTACTAGCTTTGACACTTTGTTCTTGTCAAACGTCAATGCGTCATCGATTGTCAGTTTAATTGTCAAAGCAGCAAAATATTCATAAATTTTCCAGACGCCGTTTTTAATTATCTGATAATGAATAAGATAACTTTTTAAAATTAAGATAAATTTTAGAAACCAACTTAATTGACACAATTCTTTCTATTGGAAAATATGGGACGTTTTTATTAATGTTGGTAATGAATAATAAAATTTCCTCCTAAGCTGTTGATTGCCTAATTTTTAATTGTCAAAAAGTTACTTTGAGTATTGGACATAGTGGTATATCGAGCAAACGAGATCTACTAACTACATTCTGGCTATGATTTCAAAAAAGCACTTTGTAAATGAGTCACGCGAGCATGCGAAATCTCTTCCTACCGATACATGATTACCTGGTACTTTGTCAAGCAGCAAAAGTCACTTTTGTATAAAGGATACTTATAAAAGAAATATTTGTATTAAGGTATCGTTTTTAGAACTACCTGCAAACTCATTACTGTGGACCTTATTATACATAAATACCGAGAATGTTCTATACAATCTAGGATATTAAATAACGTTGCCCCACTGGTTTGTCCGAGTAATTTTATGTAAATTTAAGATCTTCTGTACATGACAGAAGATCTTAAGTTTATAGCTAACATTTTAGCAGAGAAGAAAAAAGACCATTGTGGAATATGGCATGGATACTTGTATTTCAAATTATTACATGTATTATTTGTGTAGACAGTATTTTGGAATGATTATATTTTGATAAGTACACACATTTGATCAGTCAATATAAATATACATAAAACTTAAAAGTCATTGTCCAATAACGTGTTAACTTTTATATGGTAAATGTAGCAATACAATTGTGACAGGATGGTACTAGCTAGAATTATTAATAAATTGAAAACGAAAGACTTAAATTTTTTTCAGATTGATGACATCGAGCGAAGCTAAAGATATTTTAAATATAAACATCGAAAGTAATTAGGGCATTGTTACGTCGCTCGGAATAATAAAATCAGTAATTCTTTCAGGTACTACATAACTAAAACAACAATTATCATAATGTACTAGCGACATAATATTTTCTAAACTTGCAACATTCTAATTATAAAAGTAACAAAACATAACATTAATAAAACATAACTTATTTAACTACAGAATATATTAGAATCACCGTTATGAATAATACTTTCTTTTTTTTTCATAAAATTGCATTGTCTTAAACGAGTAAACGAAAATCGGAATGACCATTTCAAATGCAAGAATGCTTTGTGCGTCAAAAAAGCTATATAATGTTTTAAGTTACCGCCAAAATTCATAGTAGAGATATATTGCTTTTTATTGTTCTAAACAGAAAATCAATTGAATATTTCTTGATGATATGCAAAGTGCATTTACATTGAAGCTCCTATTCCAAGATATGACATCTTTGAATCTATATTTTTCAATTGTACAAATATAGAGATTACGACGAGAGTGAAATCTAGGAATGTGGAACTAGTGTCTCAAAATATGTCTAAATGCAGTTTATATAATTTTTTTGGGATTACTCAAGCATTTCTATATAAAATAAAGTATGAATCAGTTTTCTATATCTCTACGATTAGCAAAACGCTTCAAATGAATGACCATAAAGCGAATTGCCCGTGATTTACTCGAGGTTAATGATATATTATCGCTAATTGTGGTTATCATATAAAACTATTACATCATAAAGACTGGACTGAGGCTTTAAGGACACTATGTGTCATACTTAAGTCGTTAAACAGAGTCATTACATCTAAAATAACCTATTTACTCTAAATAGCAATTATATACAAATTTGTGTTCTGTACATACAGTACAATCTTACAGTAGGTTAAACAAACACTAACAAATTGGAGATTACAAATTTTTTAAATGTTGCGTTCTATAAATTTCGATTAATCGGATAAATACAAATATTATTGAGTTCAAATAATATCCACAATAATATATCACAGATATCTAAGGAATAGGATGAGACGTGGTCGTTTGTGGATACCGCGAATAACTTTGCTTTTTTCAACTTATCATTCGGGGAACGGTACCGATTCTCTTGCATATACTAATACATAATACTATAATCGTGAAAACGTTTGATACATTTTAGACATAGTACAATTTTATTACAGAAATTGAGGAAAGATAATCTCCTAAGATCGAAGAAGAAATAGAAACATCGAATGACAATGAATTACTTTTTGTTGAGAGTTGTGGAAGTCACTAATTACACTTTTTCAAGAAATAGCAAAACAATCATGTTAAAAAAATTTAAAAAAGTAATATGTATGTAAATGTTACTATTTAATTTTTATTTTATTTTTAAGGTTAGTCTTATAAAGATGAACAGTACTATCATTAAACAATGTAAAACTCATTATGAAAACAAATTAGACTTTACGCCATTTAAATAAAAAGAAATACAAATGTTTAAATATGACTCTGTTAGCACTAATTTAGATTAAATTTGTATACAAAAAGAACCGCATTCGGTACAGTTTATCGATTTAGGTTATGAAGCCATTGTTACCATTGCAGTTATAAAATTTTGATGTCTTTGTTTAAAAAAGTCTTTATTTTATAAATAAATTTTATTTCATTGTTACTAAAGCATTATCTTATAACTAAATTTAATTATTGTAAATTGTAATGAGTGATTTTTTTAACCCAACACGCAATACTAAATGTTATAAGTATAACGTTTATGTTCGTGACATCGTAACTCCTAAAAAAAGAGGCGATTTTGATATGGTTTTTAATTTGATAGACTGATTAATTGACGTGCTTATTAGCAAAAGTACGTTAATTAAATTTGTTATGTTGTATATACAAAAGAATAGAAACCATTTCATTCAGATTATTACTCCTCCATATTTACTTACTACCACTAAACTAGCCGGCACAAGCAGTTTTGCAATATCGTCAACGATATCGAGATCCTTACTATTTGTAAAAAGTATTCGTAAAAACATTGCATAAATAAATAAAAGCATACAATCTCAAATCACTACCCAGGTATATGGTTCAAAAATATTAACCTAAAACATTCATCAGCTGTATAGATTTTGGTACTAAACTTGGAAATAATCACTGACAGTACAGTCGACACCATTGTTAATACTGCTCTTGGGTTCCCTATTGTTAGGTACATTAATTCTTTCGTAACCCGCGGAGGAATCCGACCTTTCGATACCAGGATTCTCTGCGCTATTAACTTTTTCATAAGGCGGTTCTTTCTTTGACAATTCAAAATATTTTACGCTCTCATAATTTGGGTCGTTTTTGGATCGAACTGAGTCATACCGTGAATTTTTCGATCTAACTGATTCATATTTCGGATCTTTGCATCTTAATGACTCGTAGTTAGGATCATGAGCGTTTACACTTTCGTAATTCGGTTCTTTAGGCCTCACTGACTCATAATTTGGGTCAGATTCACTACCAGTAGTGTAAATGGGATCGTTGGTCATCGATTCGTAGTTAGGTTCAACGCTAGGCTCATCATTATTATTCGGCAGACTACTAAATTTACCCGTTCGTTTGTTTACTGTCGAATACGTAGGTTGAACTTTATAATTAGAAGCGATCGTGGCGTATGGCGGAGTCGGTGGGTTGTTCCTTAAAACTTCGTAATTAGGATCTGAATCGGAGGCATTGTTATCAGATTTTGCAATCAACTCATACCCGGGGTCACTGCTTATAATACTATTAGGTCCACTATCTGATAATAAATGATTGATCTTCAACAAATTGTTGTTAGTAAAACTCGAGGTCTGGCCGATGTTATTGATATCTTTGACCGTTTCGTAGCCCGGGTCTTGATTTTGTAAGCTCTTTCGTTCCTTCCTCGATATTGTTTCGTATCCATGGTTTACTGATTGCTTTCTATCTATCGTTTCGTAACCTGGATCATCGCCACGGTATTTTAAGGTGCTTTTGTCTGGTTCATTAGACTCTTTAGCTTTTTTATTAGGTTCTTCTTTCAATTTCGTTTTCTTCATGACTTTCGCGTACATTTCTTCGACGTTTCTTGAAGGGCTTTCGGTGGCTCGTTCGGAGTTGATACTTGTGTTTGCATCTGCGGACGAATAGTCGCTGAAGTTCGGTCCTTCGATTGAGTTATAGAGATTATCGGTGACGTTATCTTTTTGGTCGATGTCGAAGTTTAGTTCTTTTGCAACGAGCGGTCTCATGAGGTCTCCGGAGCTGAAGCGATGTTTTTCGACGGGGTAATTACAGCCGTAGAAGTCTGAAGAACTCACGCAACTATTATTACGTTGATGTTTCTCATTGAGGCTTCGTCGTAATTTATCGTGGTTAAAGTGGAGATCACCTGAAAATAAACATATTAATTACCACAAAGCAGTCTATGGTCGTGTAATTTTCCTTTGTACCAAAACTTATCAGAATCGTTTCAGCAATCAATTGTTACGAGGATTGGGCTAAAACGCAAATCCCATGTTACTAAAGCTGCCATTGCTTTACTACTAAATACAGCTGCTACTAAGTATTGTAAATATAACATTAAAATAAAAGTTTGTTCACTAAGATCGAATAGAATATATTGATTTAATAAAGCGTATAAATATTACTAGCGCTATTGATCCGGTGATGTTTGATGTCGGTGTTGGTGTGAGAAGGCGGCGGAGGCAGCGGCGAATTCGCCTGTCGTTTCTCGGGCTTCGGCGAGCCCAGAGCACCCGCCGAGTTAGAGCACGATGACATCGATGCTGTACCCCAATATATACGTGATAAAACCATTCAATAATTTGTATAGATTGATTTAACAAGTAATTAATGAAATTTTATTATGGTTATAAGTAATTTCAGTGAAAATTATAGCTGATAAAATTTTAAAAGGTATTACGCTAATTGATTTTAGATAAAACATTCTACATACGAGTAGTTACAATTAAATATTTGTTATTTCTGTATATTAGTCATGAATGATATTGTATTTAGATTCCAGAAAGACATACTTAGCATTTTTTTTGGTTTGATATTGTTATATATTAATAAAAATATTTTCACCTTGTCGAGAATGTGTAGCATGTGATGTGGAAGCGCCTATTTCAGGCGGAGCACTCCTCCTGGAAATCATCATTATTTATCAAAGATTAATAGAATCATTATACAAAAATTCTATCACTTTGATGGCAAGAATTATCTTATGGGAATGTTTAAAATTACAACAAATTCCAGTAAAATGTCCAACTTGGCCATTTTGTTTATTAGGTACCTGAATTGAAAATAATTATACCTTGAATGTATGGCCACTTCGTGAGTGATAGTATTGGCAGTCGTTGTGACGGGCACTAAGTGTGCGGGAGGGTTGACCGGGGTCGCGGGGTGTGGGTGTTGTACGGTGCTCGAGGGGTTGGCGGGGGTTCGGCGTGTGCGGGGGTCGGGGATCTGCGCGTAAGTGTCCGACCCCTCACCCACACTAGCTTCTTCTATTGCGGCATACATCTCATCTATATATACAATTAAAAAGGAAGCGCCTATATGTAATAAGGTTTTTTTTTCAAAGCACATTAAAGTTTACAAGGCACTTATAACAGATGCACAATTAATACAATTTTTGTCTGTTGTCAGTCTATCTATGTCTCTGAAAATTAGTTCCGATTAAACTCTGAAACGACTGGTCCGATTTTGACGTAACTTTCACTAGCAGATTAATAGATATTAATGCTTTTTAGTGCATAAACATCATGTATACATAAAATCAATGACGGGGCACAGCTATTTATAATTAAAAAAAAAACATATTATATATTATCTAAAAAGGTTATTTAGAGATAAATATACACATGGCGCTTTATTTTCAAGACAAAGATTAAATAAACAGATTGTCAGTCATTTGGATTACATTCATAATAATGTTACAGGATATTTGCAATAACTGATTAGATATAGAATAATATTTTTTTCATTTCAAATATCAAAGCCGATATTGCCTTTGAAGTACATAAGACCATATATGAAAACGTGTTGGATTTGCAACTTGTGAATTGTTCAGAATTTATTATATATTAAGAACTGCTTCACAAATCTTAAAACTAGCACCAGACTTAAGTTTAAGTCTGGGATAAAGTTAAATCTAATTTTAAGGTCCGTCAAACGATTATTTTCTACACATTTTTGATGTTACAAATTCCAATTATATTCGAATTAAGTATAGAATAGATTATGCTACAGATAATTATGAAAAATAAATACCAGAATCATCAGACACAGTCGCGTAGTGTGGCTGTAATGGCGGCTTTATGCTCTGCGCTCGAATATTACTTAGCGGCTCCCTGACTGAAATACTCGTGTAACCCTCTGTAAGAAATTTTTTATTACAAACATTTAAAAGACATTATAGATGACATTATGACATAGTTTCCCGAATCATTACTTTATTAATTAACGAAAACTGATTGTTAAAATCGTCTTTGTTTGATATCCGTTTGCCCGTTATTATGAAATCTCAGAATTGATAAAATAAATGTATAATATTCGTAATATTTATATATTTGCAATAATTAAGTTTAGGTTTTTCTTCGTAAAAGTCGTCTTTCAGCAGTTTTTGTTCATTTGTATGCTTGATAATGCTTTCATTTCTATTGCCAATCTTTTTTGAGGGTATTTAATATTATAAAGTATCAATAGCAATTTTATTGAAACATTTACTTGTAGAATCGGTTGAGTCACCACTGAAGTGTGTGGCAGTTTCGGGATTTGGTCGCGGTGAAGGTGGTGTGATGTATGGCAACTCTTGACTCGATGGTAATTGACCACTTATTGCTACTGACGCCGATATGGGAACCGATTCTGAAAAAATATATACCAATCTTTTTTTATAGATTTTGAAACCGACCGAATGAACAGTTCAGGACTAGTTAAATTTGCTTTTGTCCGTAGTTATACGCATCACCCTTTTATCGAGCCGAATTTTCGATTCCGGAACTAAATTATGGCAAAATGGGGGAAAGGAAAAAGAGGGACGTTTAGTAGCGCTCGAGAGGTTTACTGTAGGTACGATGGGAGGTCGTAGTTTAATTTAAATGAGTTTACCGACAGCGTGTAGGGTATGTTAGAGGTTTGTCATTTAATAGCAACAGTCTTAATTGTATATGACTAACAAACATGAGTAATAGTTTAAAGAGAACATTTATCGTTGATCTAATCTATAATATGGGAGCATTGAAACCTGTTTATTGAATACAATGGAAAATATTCACGCGCTCAATTCACCGTGTATTCTTTGTATCTAAAGAAAAACATAAGAAAAATACAAACTGTCAGCTTTTACAATTTCACAACATAAAAGAAACACTTTAGAGAAGATTAAAATTAAATAACGCTTACGTCCTTTCACATAACATAGGAAACATTTTTTTATATTTAAAGAACTGAAATTATTATGCTCACGAATACTTAAAGTAGTTAAAAGGTAAATGTTGGTATTTCTGTACTAAAATATAGGATTTTATTTCAGATTAAAAATATGCTACGTACCTGCCGCGGATGGCACCGCTTCTCTTTCATCGATTTGTATTTCTACTTCAGAGTCTTGATCAGTAACTATTTCTACAGTGCTAAAAATAAAATATATATTATAAGACTAAACTGCTTAGTTTCATGCAGCGTCTAAAACGTAATTATATAAAGTATATCCCATATCCAATGCAAAAAAAGAAACCTTATTTATACTGCCTCCAAAAGTTAAATGTTCAATAATTTAAAAAAAAACATTTTTTTTTGTGCATGAAGAATATAGGTCAAAAGCCCATATTCGCAGTAATTAAATCCAAAATCACTCCTATGATCGTTTTGTATTATTAGGTACATGTGCGATACAACGTGAGTGGTCTTATGTTTTGCTATTTATGTAGTAATACATGTTTGTTGGAACAATAAAATATCAAAGACATTGTATGCCTGTCGTCACGAAATATCGAATCACATTTTGATGTTGTCTTTCACAAGAATGACCTTAACTTTAAAGGTTGTTAAACTTTAAACATCATGTTGTAATGACGAATATACAATGATGATATTTTTGTCATTATTTAACACTAGCCGATTGTATGTATTGGTTTCAATAAACATAATTTTAAGGTACGTATCTTAAGAGGTTACCTAAGTTTGAACTCCATTTTCAATTTCTTAAATAGAAATTTAAAATAGAGTTCAAATGATTTGAAGTTTTGATAATGCTCAAGTATAGATTGAGTCTTGAGTCACGTGTTTCTCTTTTAGTTGCATAATATACGTAACTCTTTGTTTCTCTACAATTTTATTATAAATTTATAAATAATACTCACTGTTCTTAAAGACTCTTAGATAATGTCATAAGCCAAAGCCAAAAGTAAAGAAATATTTCAATAATAATATAAGTTTCCCCCTGGAGAAAGTCAAATGTATGAAATTATTGACTTTACAGAATGTAATCATATGGAACAGTGGCAAGGATTATAAGTGACTCAAGTTCAAGGTCAACATAGTAAAGCTATAATATAAACATTCTTACACGTTATGGCTTTCATTCTGAAGTTTTGCGTAAGCATGCTCATAAGGATGATCACGGCTTGACGACGCCGCTGTCGCCGCGACCTTGTTCTCTGCAAATAAATCCAAGACAATACCTACGATTAATTATTTTCGCGAAATAAATCAATATAACGAATGCTATTTATCAAAAACTTCAATATTCCGGCAGTCGGAACTTTGATGAGTCCATTAACTGTTGATAAGGATCAACTATTTATCAGCGATTGTTATCGGCTATCGAATAAGATCAATTAGTTAGCACGGTAGCGGTTATTTGCTTTGTAAAAATGTTTTAAACATTTATTACAAATAATTAGTATATTTTCTATATACTCTAATTTTAATACATTAGAAGTAGCAACTTTAGCACCGTAGTTACGCTGATTTCAAACAAAATTCACTCCTTCGATTTAAAGTATCGTATTAGTACGACACGTAGTTTGCGTTTAATAATAATATCACTAGGAAATATGAATCTCCAAATTGAGTCGTTTAAATGTAAATTACGAAAGCCTGAAATAAATAAAAAGCTTCAACAGCGTGTAGTTACTTGCTGATATTCTAAAAGCGAAAGTGTGTTTTTGTTACTCCTTCCTCTCAAAATCGTTGACCTAATTTCGAGCAATTTAGTAGAGTCAAATGGAGACTGTTAAAATCTACTTTTTCCGAAATTCAATTTTGAATAGGAAAAAATATGACTATGCATTTTCTATTAAACATTTTGTAGTTCATAATTCTTAATATAACGAGTGTGAAATCATGGAACATTCTTAGTAACTAATTTGTCATGGACGTGTGGTATCATTTATTAAAAAGTGATATGCTCGTAAGTAGATGTTTGTTAAAAAATCCAAAAAACTCGAGATATCGTATGAGCGGTGAGTGCAATTAGTAATTACTGTTTTAAAATGCATCATTATCACTATTATCAATACACATTAAGTAAGAAATCATGTTATAGCCCAGCTTTGTCGAGAACATGTAATTACGTAAATACTGTCCTTGCTCCACGTGGACTTGTCAAATAAATTTCATAAGATACATATTTTGAACAGTGCAAAGCGATCACAATAATGATGTGATTGTGATAAGACTTGGGGCAGAAGTTACGCGTCGATACAAACCTAAAAAAGTAGCGATCATTTTTTTATGACTATTCATTTTATTTCTGTGGCCTCGGAAAGTCTAAAATTAATTATTAATTATAGATTATAAGCATAACTTATTCAGATATACGTAACAAGACATACGAACGAGTACATAAAACAATAGCACACTTATACTTATACGAGTTTCTTTAGTAATATTATACGTAATTTAATTATAACAACGGCGTATGACAATAGCTTACTTCATACATTTTCTACAATAGGCTCAGTAAAATACTTGTATAAAACCGATAGACTGTAAAAACTTCGATTCTTTTCTTAAATGAGTACAAACCTTACAAGTGGCACTTACAAATTGAATACTTCAGTTCACCAGCGTTGGAAGAATTAAGATAGCACAAGTTCTGCGACGTTATAACTTCGAAATAAAGATAAGTATAATCGACTAAGGAATTTCTTCTAAATAAATAATAATCAATGTATGTTTTTTCTCAACATGTTCCTAAACTTTTGATGAGCTCATGGTGAATGTTTAGTTAATTATTGTGAATATGTCCGAGAAAGTTACAAAACATTTTAATCTACATGAAAGGAGATAACAGAAACAGCTAGTATGTATATAATCATTAGGATTGTAGCAAATGGAAAGCATTAATTAGTCTATGCCTACTATGGAAATATATGTACACTCGTACATATGTATTTATGTCGTAATTTATTATTATACGAGTACATTAGTTTAAAAATACTGGTATGATAAAAATTATTATACTTGTAAAGAAACTATTTTATATTTACCTTCATCCAAATTAACAGTTGCATATATTTCTGAAGCTGTATCTCCACTGTCATGTCTACCAACAGGATGTGGAATTTCTGGTAAACTACGCTGACTGTTCTGAGTTGAAGCCCTGGACGTGTTTAATACAATGTTAAGAATATATAGGTAGATAATAAATATTTAAGACATAGTTGCTCACATTTTGTGAGTTAAAACAATAGTACTCTTTTAGTTTTGAATATAAATTTTATAAACAAAAAATGCACATTATGTAATTCAATGTTAAAAAATGGCAAATGAAAGGTAAAACTTATAATGAAAAAATATATATATAGCATAAATTAATGAACACTTATTTTGGCTGATAATCATGCAATAATACTTTATATTTAGTAATTATTTGTTTACAGTATTTAATATATGAAGCAAATTAACAGTAAAATTTGTAGAAATATTTTAATCCTATTCCGGCAAATTTAACTTTTTATAACAACATGGATTCATTAATAAATTATCAAAATAAGGTTGCAGCACCCAATTAGCATAATGCAGGACTTCAAATTAGTAAGGAATTCCCAAAATATAAACAGGATAATATTAACTTTTGGAAACTGAAGAAGTATCTATATACATACAAATAATTCGAGAAAAATTTAAATCAAAGCTGCTCTTCATTCCAACAACATCAAAGGGTTAATACTACATTAAACATCTAAGTTAGCCCTTCAGGAGTTATGTTTTTAGGGTAAGGGCATGCGGACACTAAAACAAACCGCTTTATTGATGCTGGAGTGGTTGGTGTAGGTGATGGAGCCTCTTCATCCAAATGGATTTTGACTACTCCGGCCGTACCAACCAACTCACTTCTGTTAAAATATCAATTATTTGATAGTAATCTTTAACAAATTTCGAGATAAATCTAAATGTATTTAAGTAAATTTTGTCATTCAATATATTTATAACATAAACATAAATCTCATTTAATTGAACAACATTTTCTAGTTCAATTGAAATACAATACATTCTTCCACCTTGAATTTATGAATATAATGAATTAGTTTATGTGTTGCAAAAGTTTAAATGCAAATAACAGATTCATAATGTAATGTGTCTTATAAGAAGTTTTCTTTAATATTAAAGTATTAGAAAATAATTACTTACTTCTGGTTGGAATTTTTACAGCCGCAAACACAGGCCGATATAACAGAGACGAGAGTGACAAGCACCCCCAGGCTTAAAAGAATCTCTATCAAAGAATACATAACCAGAGTTTTTAAAAAATAACCATATTAAGAAACACTAGACACTCATTTAAATGAATATTAAGTCACTCCTTTAAAAAGAAATGATTTTAGCACACAACTTTCTTCCATTTGGGTAAAGGTATGAAAATGTAGGACACAATTAACGCGACTACTGCAGGTGTAACTGATCGAGCCCCACCTTTTCTTCAAGTTGCACGCGATCTTTCGTAAAATTCGCTAAAGTTATAATTATCTACGTATAATTTAATTTTCTAGCACGTAGGATGTCTATCATTGTATAGGTACAATTAATCAGTGATTAACCGCGACGAAAGTTGAAATATAAATAAAAATAATAAGTTGACGATTTGCACTTAATCTAAAACTGTCAATATTGACATTTATGCTACAGATAAAAATAGCCGTTTAAAGAGAAAGACTTAACAACATTTAAATAATGTTACCTCAACCAAGGTGAAGCGCAGATATATTTATTTCTGTTAACTGTTAATGTCACTGTCAGTCTATCAAATTGCAAATTATAAAGGCCGTTAGAATTTGCGACAAAAATTAAAATTTTGTTTAGAAATTCATGTTAGCTTACTGTACTTTTAAGTTTGTGTATTCGTCATGATTTGTTTAGATGCGACCTATTCCCATTAAGAAAATCAACAGTACCACTAAAGTTATTTTTTCTAATTATAACCTGCTAGGCAACTCGGGGAGCCGGTATGGAAAAAAAAAGTGAAATATTTTCTGAAAGACTTGTTAAGGCTGTTATATGGGATATTGCACTGCAAACATTTCTTGCTACACTTTTAGTGCTTATCATACAGATCGATATAATACATCCGCTATCATGGATTGTTTCAACATTCGAAGACATCGTGAGCTGGAAAATGGGCCTCAATGTTATTCTACTTGGTCTAGTTTCCTTTTTCCAAGCATATATTTATGGTAAATATTATACAACACCCGTGCCAAAGTACTTCACAAGGTTTTCTATGTTTCTTAATGTATTTACCGCACAGAATCTTGTATTCACTCTATTATATGCTTTGAATGGATACTTCACATTGATATTGTATTCTTCTTTAGCTAAAAGTAATTATAATGTGCTAAAAAAGGCGTGTGAGGCAAGTGAGGGACAGTGTCTGAATGAGCAGAGCCTTTTTTTGCAGCTAGGAGGAATGTGGATGGGGTTATTTTATTTTTTGAGTGCCCACATTTTTAACAAGACAACTTTAACATTCCCACACATTTATCAAGATAAATTTCAACAAATGAAACTTGTTATGGGAAATGTTATTTCAACAGGATTTCAAAAATCTATTAAACCAGTTGCATATTTCTGTCTTTTCTATTATTTTTGGGGAAATAGGCCAAGAAGTGTAGTTTCTGATGTATACAGTGTTTATTTAGAAGATCCACCTTTAGACAGTATCATTAATATGTTGAGTTCTGGAATATGGATTGGACTTTGGTTTTATGCTAGCCTCTTTTTTATATCTGTTAATGCAATGAGAGCAGTATTCAATATAGTTCTTACAGAACCAATGAAATTTCCCATAGAATCTGATAAAAGCTTAACCCTTTGTGGAGCTTTGACACAGAGATCTCAGTTTACTGGATTTCTTGGAGCCCAGGACTTGAGAATAATGGCTATGACAGACACAATGAGAAGACTTCAGATTTTTACGCTATCTCAACCTGGTGGTCACCCTAGAAACTGGAATAGCTTGTTAGAAACTTGTTTAACAATTATAAGAGAGTTTAACAAAGAGCTGGAATGTATAAATTGTGACACAAATACAGTTGGAATCAAAGACTTAAGTCATAGAAACCCTTCAAGAGTATCACCCCAGTCATCCCCGATTGGATACTCTGGATCATTACGGAATATGGCTCAATCGGCGCAAGTTTTAGACATTAAGAATCTAAATAAAGATAGAGATGAAAACACATTTGTTATTGCATTCAAAGAAGAGTTCAATAATTTTGTTCTCAGGCTATGCCAGAAACCAGGCATTCATTATTTCTTTGGTGAACTTACAGATACTAAACTAAAGTTCATTTTGTTACAAGCACAACCTGTCATATGGACCTGTGAAGGATTAGCTTATATAGTAGCTGTTTCTTTGAAAGAAGACAAATATGGAGTTGTCCAAAATGATTTACCAATTATTATGTCAGCTCTAATTAATCTTAAACAAAATATAGAAAAACTATCCAAACCATGTCTTGTACCAAGAAAACAGCTTCTAAATGATACTTATGCTATACGAACTAAAAATGCCCTCTTGTCTGCAGTCAAACGCAGCATATATAAAATTGTAATAACATTTTCTAAATACATTCATGAGATACCATTTGATTGTGATGTTCAATCTGCTATTCAACCTTTTTTAAACTGTAAAGAACCATAGTGACTGTAATTTTAATAAATTATTTTTTATATGATGCATTTTTAATTATTAAAAGAGAAACTAAAAATATAGGTTAGAATGAATAGAAAAATAGATAACATCTATCACATTTATTAAATAATATTACATACAGTAATAAATATTTCCAAACAATAACAAATAATTGAATACTACGAATTATTGTAATTTGGCTATGAAAATAATACCTTGTTTTGGGATTAAAATTGCTACAATAATTACAACTATTTAAAATGACTTAGTGCCCTTTGAAGAATGAAGTTAAAGTTCTTCAAGACAAAGAGGTAGTATATATTTCTTACAATGTGGACAATCATTCTTTAAAATTGGGGTATGAACACTTAAAGAAGGGTGTCTTCATCTCTCAATTCTCCGCTTAGTAGTGTATGTTGACTAGTGGCGCCCAAAAGTGCTGTACGTTCCGCCGATGAAGTTACTGAATCACAACTCAGAGATGCTGAAAAAATATGTATAAGCACTTTGGTATAACTATTAAAAAGAAAAAAAAATACAAATTTTTAACAACTAAGATGAAATACTGTGTAACTTCTAAAAATATAAACTTCTAATAAGTTTCTATGTACAAAGGTATAGAAGCAGAAGCCCATAGACATAGTATAGAATAAAATGTATAATGTTTAGGAGACTATAAAAAAACATCTCATAACTATTATTTAATTCTGTGTATCAAAAAAAGATTTGTATACCATTTAATAAAAACCAATGTATGTTATTAAAAAAAAGGCTCATGTTAATGTCAAATTTACTTGGTTGTTAGCCATATCAATTAAAAAAATATATGATTTTTAAGACCCCTATTCCAAGACGTGACTTAAGTTTTATTTTAGTTTCGACATTGACAGTATTCATGTACAGATTGTGATTTAAGTCACGTCTGAATAGGACCTAAAGAGAGATTGTTCTTATAAACTTTATAGTGCTAGTTGAAGGAAGAGAAAGCGTTCAAGCGTAAGAGTGGGAAGGAGGAGGAAACAGTAAAGGGTAATAAGGAGTATTGCGGGTACATACGAAGATCGTTTTACCGTCGGGGCTGGCGCGAGGTGTAGCGGCCGCGGACCGGCCGCCCGGTGACTCTGACATTGAGGCCTGCAGGCTGTAACTCTCCCTATATGACAATTATTATTGGATAAATAGAAATAAGTTTAAAAACATGTTTACGTATGAAAGCATTGACGGTAGTAGAAGAAACGAAAGCACAAGTGAGGATCGTAACAAATCCAAAGCTGTAGTCATACCCTAAGAAAAATAGCATATAAGTATGCATTAATCACCTCATAAAACTTAAAAATTACGATATCTAGTAAATTACAATTTTAGACGACAGCGACAAAATCTTAACACCTAATTTAAAATTTTGAAATTTTAATGAAGATTACTTACTTTATCATCTTAAATAGGTATCATTGTTAAAAATACCCTTGAATGATATTTTTTATATTCTACAATCTGTAAAAGTTGAATTATATTTTTCGTTTCAAATTACCTGTATCCGGATGTAGAAGATGTTTGTGATATTTCGCTGTCATATGAGGTGTCGGTGTGAGTGGCGGCCGGTGGCAGTAGACCGGGCCAGGCGCGCCTCATCGGCGTCGATTCAGCGCCAGGTGAAGAACATGAGTCTGACTCCAATCGAATATGAGTTAACTGTAATATTAAACACGTGAAAAGAAGGTTAAAGCGACAATCATACAAAAAGTATTAATAGGAGTAAAAATTAACTGAAATAATGAAGAAATATTGAAGATCAAGCTATGACTTAAGTTTTAAAATTTATCACACCGTGTTTGTATGTAAAGTTTAGAAATTTAGAATCTATAAATTTCTTTTTTAATCACATCTCGGTGATGAACACATGAATGAACGAAAGAGCATAAATATTTCCTGTCTTATTGTTTTAAAAATAATTAAAAGCAACATCAATGTGTTGGATAAGTAATACATCTGGTTTTGAATTCCTGCTGCGTCGAAATTTGAAGGTTTTCTTGGAAGGTCCATGAGAACGTTGCAATCGAGGCCTTTCATCATCCAACGGGTCCTCACAACAGGAATCCCCCATAGACAATGGCGACAGCGGCGTTTGTGTTGTCTCGCCTATAATTATCCAACATAAAATTCATTTTGGAAAACTGTGACACCTAAAAATTAAACCTAGTAAATAAATATTGTGACATCAAGTTAGTAATTGATTTTGCGTTTTATCTATATGTAGCTTCATCTAACATAATGGATAGGTATTCTCATTCAGATATATTTAGAATTTTTAATTTACTTTTTAGTCTAATTAAAAAATCTAATTCTAACCAAATTGCATGGATACGGTTATTAAACATACCAGTATTCAGTTTAAATTCAACAGAGGAGCCAAATCGTAGTTTTTGTGCATTAGAGTAATTGCCGACTCCAACAGTTTGTTTTTGGTCTCCATTCGAACCAGAACCTATAAATATTTTTTAAATATTATCGAACCTTAGCTTATTTTATAGTTAGCTCAAAATGTGAATAATAATAAAACATATATCAGAGAGTACTGTCTAATTATCATGTCGTTTCTGTGTATGGATTATTGACTAGGCAAAAATAAATTAATCGATTAAATATTATTTATACCGATTTGAGTACTGGCAAGGCTGATATTTCCGTTATCACTCATACGACCATTGTTATTTGACTCATATTGCGGGGCGTGTTGGCTCGTTGTCGAACTGCTTGATAGTGACTCTGGAAATACGTGTAATAAAAATGTGTATCTGATAAAACCTGGTTATAGATCATTGAAAATATAAAGACAAATAAATCTGAGAATGATTGCGATCACATTTATTTTTTTACTAAAATTGCACGACTAAAACCTTAAAACATCAGATTAATCATCTGAGTACATATTAGGTACATAACATGTACTTAAATAATTTATCTATATTAATGAAAAGTCAGTTATCAATTAAGTAAATAATATCGGCTCCTACAAAATCTGATTAGAGTAACCAAAGCAGATTGTCGATTTCGCTAAAATACACACCTCTCTGTGCTGTTAAGGTCGTGGGTGGATGGTCTGGCGTACGTGGCAATCCGGCTCGTCCCACCAACATCGATATAAGAGAAGGTCGATGCTGTTGCTGCTTATCTACTACGTTACGAGGCAACGCCTCTGATGCTCGCTTTCCACCACTTTGTCCAATACTCTCTGCTATTTGTTCTAACAAGTTTAAAAAAAGGAAAACCGATTATTTATTACTAGCGAGCCCAATCTTTATTCGACTATCTATGACCGTCATGAAAAACTTACCGAATTTAAAGTGGTCGTGTGTTTCTCTCATATTACGAAGTTCCCTGGCCAGTTCAGCTAGAAGGGCTCCACGGGCGCGTGCAGCCGGTAATTTCAAGCCTCGGACTCGTTCGCGGACTACAAACTGCATGTGACGCTCGTGGTCGCCAATTGGAGGTTGAGATATCTGAATAACGTTCAGTTTAAGATGAAACGCGACTTGCATTTGTGTCGTTATATATTTTTATGACTTATGACAACAGGTTATTTGTTACAATTTTTATTTGGGAAATTTTTCAACTGTGTTATGAAACACTCCGAAGAATTTGTATCTGTAGCCCTTCAATAAATAGATTTTGAAATTTGTATTGAAATTAGGATAGCTTGGAAATTCTGCGTTCAGGGTATGACTTTGTACAAAGAATAGTATGTTAAAATTCCAAATATATCTTATTCAGTATTACCTTATGTAGTATAAAGGGTTGTAAAAGCACATAGAGCGGTGTGCGATAGGCGACAGTATGCTCCAGGAAATCCCATAAGTGGTGCGACGCTTCGTTCCGCCGTCCCAACTCTCGTATGGCGCGCGCGATACGCCCCCACTCCGTACAAAGTTCGCTCGTGAAGCAAGCACACAGTACTTTAAGAGCTAGATATGTCATCGGATTAGATTATTTTCTTTATTAAGAATTAGTTTCTATTAAAATCAAAATTTCTCAAGAGTAGTTGACTTCATCATTAAACCAAGTAATATTGAAATTCAATTAATGTCACGAACTACCGTTCATAAATAAAAATATTAGATGCGGCATTTATACACTGAATCTTGAGAATAAACGATTGATATACGATTATATACGATATGCACCAGTATTGTTAACTAAATATTGTCCAGTGGTTCAAGTAAACCTACCACCAATGAAGTCTGTTGCTCGTCTATAATACAAATTAAAAATTATTTCACATAATTCAAGTATTTTTGGATATTATATACCCGCTTATGATTACTACGAAATAATAAACGTTGAAAATAGTTTTGTTTATTTTCTAATATTATTATTTCAATGTTACCCAAAAACGCGATCCTATATAGTTGGTTGGAAACTTTTGTGGTGTTCTTTGTATCCCGGCTACCGGTGAAGGTGAGGGAATTAACACGCGCTTCAGCCGAGTTCATCTTTGAGTTGGCGGAAGCTATCTGTGTGGAAGGGGCGGGCGGGCAGAGCGCATTCAGGACCACCGACACTATGTAACTCACGTCTGATTGCCGGAGCGGTGGAACATCTGACAAAAAATCTCTTTTATCAAATAGCGTAATGTATATTATAAAAAGCTAACGTCTTGTTGGTCTGTCTGTGATCACGAAATCTTAGTAACAATATAAATTACGAATATAATATTTTGCGAACATGCACTCTTACTTAGCTTCTTCAGACGAAAATTTCTTATTTACATACTTTTTTTTTTGATTAAATATGACCAGTTTCGTTGGAGAATCGTAACGAATTATAAGCATTTTCAAGAGTTATTTTAAATGATTCAAAGTACACCTATGGCTAATAAAAAAGTAAAAAAAAAAATACCTTTCCTTCCACTCCCGACTCGCAAACAGAGAGGCATAAATAAATTCATGAGCATATTCTCAGTCTTTTCAGCGTTCGGGAATACCGCACTGCCACCACACATCTGCTCTAGCGAATAACTATCCTATAAAAGTAAACATACAATAAATAAAATAAAATAATAAAACAAGCGATCATAGACTACGCTAAACATCGTGGCAATTGTAGTTGGACTGGATACGTAGAAATTTTTGATCAGGTATATTTTCCTATGTTAGTATTTAATAATCTGCCGGCTCCTCTTGCGCTAGTGCATATCAGCAAATTGTCTTAGTAAAAATTTTGACAAAATATTTGTCGTTGTCTATATCTTTATTGCACTCTATTGAGGATGTACTTGCCCCCGTGTTGATGACTTGTAGCGCGATAAGTCGTACAACAGTGCTGCAAAAGTGTGGCGGAGGCGGTTGCGACATCAAAGCAGCGGTTGCCGATGACAGATTCTCTCCACTATTATTTTCTGATACGATTAATGCCTAAAATTAAAATAAGTCGTTTAAACAAAAACATTGGACCATATCTGTTTTTTAAAAGACGAAAATTCTAAGTTGTAAGTTCAAATTTATACATTACACTCATTTAATTTAATAAAAATCATTATTAAGGTTTAAAATTTTATAAATACCTGAACTGTATTAAGGACAGTTTTAATTTGTTGCCAGTGCATGATGTAGGGGCATCGTATCATGGTTTCGTATATTCCTTTTAGCAACACCGCAGCTGAATCCCAGTCTGTATTTCTCTAAAATTAAGTAATGAGTAAGGTTTATATATACCTATAATATTTTTAGAGTCAATGATTATAATTGCGATGATATAAACGTAACTTAAGCGACTTCTTATGAATTAAGTTATCTGCCCGTCAAAATCGGTTCAGCCTTTTTGAACATATGCCGGAACAAAGAGACAGACAAACATTTTATAAATTAGTTTTCCGTTATCACTACCGTAAAAAATACTTTTGTATTTATTTAGACAAAATCTTAAACATATTTCAAATTTATTTAATAGTTAAGATATACATAATTATAAAATATATGATATTTTTCAAAATTTCTTTACTTACACGAATGCTAGGCTTTTTAGCGATCTTCAAAAAGACTTTATCTAATCTCCTTAGTATCATGATAAGAGCTGGTCTTAGCGCATCATCCGCCCAGTCTGCAGCCGGAAGTACTTGCATCATATACCGTTGCAGACCACGACATCCCATCGACTCAGGATCGTATGGTGATACTTTCAACAATGAATGAGCTATTTCTGCTAAACGCTGCAAATCAAATTTATATTTTTTATATTTATACTACCCAACCGCCTTGGCTTCGCTCGGATAAACAAAACCATTATTAATTGAAATAAAATCTATCTTATCTTTTAACATTGAACAAATTACATATAGTCAAAAAATGTATTAGTAAAAAGATAGTTAACACTAACAGCGTGTGATTTAGAATCCAGTAGTTCGACGGGCTTTCCCTCGCTACCACCACTGGCTTTAGACCCGTTGAGTTCGATGAGGCGCGTACTAGCTCGTCCAATAAACTCTCCAACTAGCGACAACAGCACGTCCCGTGGACGTCGATATTCCGCACGAACCAGCTAACATTTAGTATATTTGGAAAATGAACATTCATATACTTTAGAGATTTAATAATGTTTGCACATAATGTAATAATATTAAAAAAAAATAGATTTTATAAGCTTGACACAAAGAAAATTACTACGTAAGATCTGTGAGAACTCCATATGTCATTTTTGTCGCTTACATTTTATATCAAAGTTAAAAATTTCATGCACAATAAGACAGCGCAACTAAACTACTGTTACTTAGACGATTAATCTAGGCGACGTATTCATGCATTTCAAGTATTACATTATGTTAATGAAATTTAATGTATGAGTACGTACATACCTCTTCACGATAACCTGTAAAATTTAATGCGCATGATCTTTTTCAATTAAATGTTATGTAACTTACCTCACTGTCTTCGGCACCTGTATAATCAGTGACCGGGGGAAGTCTAGAATGATCACTGACGTATCGAGAGTGAGACTCGTCATCAAGAATATCTAGTGTCATAAAGGGCGTGGCAGCACTTCGTTGGCATCCTCGCTGCGAGGAACCCTTGTGTTCTGGAGATGTTCTGTATGGACCGTTGTACGATCTGTAAATACAAAATACCAACTAATTTAGCGAAACTTAAGCGTAATATAACGTTTGAAGAATCTCATCTTGAAGGTTATCATCATCATCATTATCATTTCCTGAGATTTCGCGATAGTAGACAGACGGACTTACAACCAAGATGATATTACAAAGTAGCTTTCGATATTTAATAAGCGTGTGAGAGATTCAAACTGAACTTGAAAAAATCCTAGGTTTCAGTTTAAAAGATACGGATTAAACTGTCAAGAGCTAGGACCTAATATTGTAATTTTCGTGTTTAAATGTTGGTGATACAACAATTAAACTATTTACTCACTTGGACAATCCTTCACAATTATTTACGAGTGTCTTAATGGCAATCGCCAGTTGCTGAATGATTTCTTTCTCAGTTTTTCCTTCTCTATTATATGTTGGTAGCTGTATTTGTTTCACGTAACATGGTAAAATTGCTTCTAGTATTATCTGGAAGTCATAGTACAAATATTATTATAGAAAATACTTTATCATATCTTCTATACAGGAGAAGACACATACAGAACACTATCAGTTATATAATTATAAATAAATAACTTATAAATTGAGGTTACAAATGTTTAATAAAAACGGTCCCTCACTTAAAAAGAGAAATACTAAATTCATACCGAAATAATTTTTTAAAACAAATAATACTATTTGTTGCTAGATAACGTTGTCCTACTTCTTATAACATCAATGTAAAAATATTACATACAAGCATTTGATATCCGCGCATGCTCTCAGCGGAATAAGAGACGACCATCACACAAAGACTAATGCAATCCAATACATTGACCATTTCGTCTTCATCGCGGTAACAGAAATCTATTGGTTTCAAAGGTTTTTCCTCCTTAATTAGTTCCGCGATGTGTAAGGGATCAGGAGACGGAGTCTCCAAGCTTAGTAATAAATTGAAAAGACAGCTGGATTGTACCTAAAATATTTTTTCTTTTATTTATATAAATAAAATTTAAGCGTCGGTTTATAATATAAAGATAACAGTTTCTTAATGCGTATGAAAGTACAACAAAACAAATTCATACATTTTGCCAGGCTTTCCGTTTGTTCCTGTTAATCTCCGTAAAGGCTGGACCGATTTTGATGAAAATTTCACTGTCCTACAAATAATATTTTAGACAAACTCTAGGCGTAAAAAATCGCAACACCTCTATCATCATTATCAACGCGTGATACTTTAGGGTAACGCTCATATTGAATTAGAAAACTAGGTGTATGTATAGTAAAATTTTAAACTATAAATAGTATTAAAACTAACTTTGCTAGCATCTCCATATGCAGCCTCTTCATCTGTATCCAAAATGGCGGATACTGAACCGAACATTTGCAAGATAAAGGGCTTTCTATTCAACAGATAAAACTGTTTTACAGCGTATTCGATTGTCGTTGTAACCAACTTGTTTGTTTGGAAATTTGAGTATATTTGAAGTAATGTTGGCATGATAAGAAGATACCTGGAAAAACGTATTGAGATGTAATTAGATCTCAATCGAACTAATTTCCGAATAAAGTCAAACTTATCTTGAATTTCCTTACCCGTTTGTAGAGAAAATGTTTTTAAAATTGAATGCAGCATTCACATAAGTCGCTATAACATATCGCAATATAAGACAATCTTCACTGTGTAACATCAGGGCTCCATTGAGTACGTTTAGGAATAAGTGTATATCTTTCGATGATGTGAAGTTACCCGCCATCGCTTCGAACATTCGTGCTATCATGCGCACCCACCTTAAAATAAACAACTATATCAATAAATACAAAATGTAAATAAATAAAATTGATGTCTATTTGTAATAATAATAAGAATTTTTCTCAATGCATATGTAGGATGTACGTTATTTATAACAGACATATAATTTATAACTTTTTGTGTCTGTTTGTTTTGGATAGATTTTGAAACGGGTGGACCGATTTTGAAGGGGATTGAAAGACAGTTAACATTATGGCACGTAACGTGTGCTAGATTTATTTCATCACAACTACCATCTTTTATACAAAGGATTAACTCGGGTGTAGCCACAAGGTACTTGTATAAATTCCATCCGCATATCAAACGAAACATCAATTTCAGTTATATTTACATGAATTTATGTAGAACATCCAATCCCAATAGAGTCGAACCTAACGATCCACGACTGTAAAGTGCTAAATCTGCTTCTAACGCTTTTCGAGGAAATGAGGGTAATTTCATTAACTCATCGTGTAAGAACACTACACGTTGGACAACCTGTACATAGTAACATTCTGAAATTATATTCTATTTCGCTAACATTTTCTGCCTATTATATAAAAAATAAGTATTCTTTTGACAATAATACAATTTTAAGTGACTCACCAAATCATCAAGCAGCAACGAAAGATTTTTAAGATTATCGAAAATTGTTGCTATATAAGTCTTACCATGTCAACATTTTTTAATATAGCCCAAGCGAGTAGAACTTTCCCAATTTCAACAAATTTGTGCAAAAGTTCTTGATGCTGCAGTTTATTGAAGGCTTCGTCAGGTTCCATATGAACGAGCCCTAACTGGGGATATTGGGAACGTTTAAAGAAGTAATGATCGCGCACGTAGCTTTGTGGATTGTGAATCTGGCCTGAAAAATCAGAAATATAAAATATTGTCTATTTGGACTTAGAAATTAAACCACGAGCATAATCACAGATAACAAAAATTTTAGGTAAGTCCCGACTGAAAAATATAGCTAGTAACTATCTGGATTATATCACCTTTTATACAAAAAACTGTATCAAAATCTGTCGTTAAGTTGCCAGACTGTAGACACATAAAAGAATCCTCTTTTTTTCGAGCCTTAAAGATTATATAAATAACATACATATAATTTATTAGTTTAATAGTACTTACGCGTTTTAAAATCAACAAGAAAGTATTCATCGTGTTGTTTTTCTGGAATACCAAAGTAATCGAGCGACTCCCGCAAGATCTGGCAAAACTGTGTATCTTCTTGTACAGGAAATTGAGATGGAATACTTCCTTCGTTATCAGCTAGAGATGCAAAAAGTAGATGCTGATGTATTACTAAACTTTTGTAAAAACTTGTAAAATTTATGATAAATAATTAATATACCTGGGCCGTGGACTATAATTTTCTTAGCAGCAGGAACGTTGGCTGTTAAAAGTATGGATGCGTCACATTGCTCTTTACGTAGTATTTGTTTTAAGTCTTTGAACATAATCCCATGTACGCTGTGGACAACCTACAATTAAAAAAGAAAAGTTTTACTATCCAGTATCCTACAAGTATAACATTAAATTTTACTTGGTCAAGAAGAATATTTTTACGAAAAGAAAAATTAAAGATTAACAGTTCCTACGACACACAAGAGTTGCAAGATACAATATTAAAAATATATCTATATACATTGTAAAAAATATATCTATATACATTGTATAAAAAACAAAACTAATGTAATGTAAAAAACATTAATAATCCTTTTTACTATCCCACGACGCGGGTATATTATAATAACTGGCATATTTTATACGTGCCTAAGGGAAATTCGCTTTTATGTTTCTATATATTCGACTTACCATCCACAGAATTGACATTGCAGCACCGATTAGCCTCTGTCCATCTTCATGAGGCGTTCTCACATAGAACATTACATAACCTATAATATAGTTGTACAACGCGAAGGCTGCTTGTTGCGGTAATCTTGGTATGAATCGTATCAAGTGTCGTAGTAACTTAAACATTTCGTCTTGATGGTCCCGTGTTAGACGTTCGAGAACATGACGAAGAAATAGAGCCGAATCTTCGACAAGGCATCCCCATATGACCTGATGATTTGTTAATTATATATTTTAATGTATATGAAACATACTATATATCTATATTAATATATATAGTATAAGGATTTATTACACCCATTTCTTTTGGCACTACATTTTCCGCATATCTGTACTAAATAGTTGTTTCTGATTGTGCTATTCAGAAACAATAGGGCTATACTTACAGTCACAATTTTTTTAATTAAATTCTTATTTAAGAATATTTTTAAATTTTTAATCTTGCATTGCCAAACTTCATCCTGGCAAAACTTCTATTTAATATGGAAGATATAACTGATGATAAGGTGATAAGCTGATCACAAACTATCGTTTGATCAAACTTACTTGGTAGGCAACTTCATACACGGAACATCCATCTCTAGATACGGCCGCGTCGTCTAAGAGCGAAATAATTTCAGCCACAGCGGAGCACAGCACTGAAGGGAATAATGCAGATGCTACTTGGGTATGATGCGAACCCCGGACTTCAGTTGCTTCTTCATCCGCCGGCGCTAGAAAAAAGTTTTAAACTCTATAATGAACTTTTCTACTACGCTATACATTGTCGTAGTAGTTAATACGTCAATGACGCTATAATATCAGTAATAATATAGTCTCTATTTTCTTCATTTTACTACTTGACTTGACTCGTGAACTTAACTAGTGAGTTGCTAATTTATGTAAATTTTAAAATTGAATTCTTTAGAGCATTTTCTTCTATTACCTATAATTGTATAAAAAATAGTCTATATTTGCTTGGTCGCGCCATTACATGAGAACGATCTATAGAATGATAATATCGTTGACAAAATCATTAAACTTTTTATAAGATTTCTTTAGAAGGTTCCTACAGGAAGAAAATTATAAAATCTTAACTATTTAACTTCGTACGTTTCACTGTGTCAATGACTGGTTATTGGTAAAGACTAACGTTCAACGTGATCATCGGCAACATGGTCCAATGCGGGTTCTCGTGCTGCTTGCCTCGTTATAGGTATAGTGGTAATTAGAAAGCTTTCCCTTTCGGCTTTCTTCTTATCATCACGTTGCTGTAGAGCTTTTTTAATGGCTTCTGTCTG
>JAOSYY010000016.1:6569489-6591709 GCA_025727935.1 Hebomoia glaucippe
AGATTTACCTATGTTAATACTAAGTCCTCTTTGTAAATTAAACGACATCTACATATTTAAATTAATGTAACACTATTAAACTTGCATTAAACATTTCAAATAATTAGAATTCAGTATTATACATATTTATGCTTTCATAAAACAAATACAGATCATTTGAAAATTTTGTCTGTACAATATGCATTGGAGCAAAAAAATATTTTTGGTTGTAATTTACTGATCCAAAAAGTATTAAATGAGTAGTAAATATAAATATTATTTTAATTATTAATGTCTGGGCTTGAAGTATCACTTACTGTTAACGCACCTTCAGACTCGGACTACACTCAATCCTTAAAAAGCACTCGTCACCAACATCTATGGAGCATCTATAATCCCAAATTTTCAAATTGAACAGTTTTACAAAGTGTTTCGGTACTTACGTGGTGTCCTGGAGCTCGTTGACAGAACTGCGCATTGATTAACAAAAATTGTACAACATTACACTTTAACAAATTTAAGCTATCAATTTTATGGACAAAATACTTATATAGATATACACATTAATTCGAGTCAATGTGTTATTAGGTACTACAGTACCTAGAGCTTTGATAAATGATAATGTGTGTTTTAAACAGTTTTTCATCATATCATACTTTTATCACAACAAAACATTAAATTACCAAAGTCGCTGGTAAAGACATGTAATCCTTGTTAACATTCACAACACGTTTGCTACAAACATGTATAAAGTTAATAACTTTAAAATAATAAATAATTACATACCATACACGCTGCATCGTGGACTTTTCCGAACCTAGGTCGCACAAATGGTGTACTTTGCCTCCACAAAAATATTTGTACTGGATATGGAACTATGTCGTCAATATTGGTTTCATCGTCCGACATGTCTTTAATTTTATATGCCGAACCTTTAATAAATCTTCAACCATTTAAAAACATATTTTTTATACTCATTAATATAATGTGAAAATGCGGTTTTAATCGCTATAGTTTATGCGCTATTATAATTAGATTTATATCACGTCATTAATAAACATTTGACTTGTGAACCAAAATCACTTTTAATAAACACATCTTTTTGTTTAACACTAACATACACCATATGCGACATATTTGATTAATAAAAAATTTAAGAAAACGAATGAAGCTGCCAAGTAATGGTTAAATTCAAGTTAAGATGAGTTGTATGTAAACATTTATCTCTTTTATTACAAGACTTAAAACTTACATGCATTAAACGTTTTCACATTTAGTTAAATAGGTCACAGTAACACATTTATATCAAGAATTTTGAATAGCTTTTAAAATAGGGGATGAAAACAAGCGCGCCCTAGAGGGAGTTTCAGCTGAATGAGAGACTTGGCGCACTCGCACTATGTCCAACTTACAGGGTTGGCAATATTATTTATTTAACGTATGTTTTTATCAAATTGTCTATTGGATATTATATAATATTTATAGGTATTGTGTCCTAAATAAAAAGGAATGAAAGTGTAATCAAACTAAAGCGGAAATCTTAACAAAAAACATGTTTTTTTATAAAATGTTCATTGGATACCCCAACCCTACGATTAAGATTAAATCGATTTCTGCGCCGTAACCTGCGATGCTGCAGCCTCTGGTTGTCATAGCAACGGCAACAGTTAACTAACAGCCAACTAAGCACAATCTCCAAAGCTTTTGTTTCTATCGGAACTATGAAGTGGCTTGAACGACCCTTTGCTTATGAGAGCAATAAGGGATTTGCGTTGAAGTTACTTTTAGTATTCTAGCCATTTTTTCATATTTCAGCGCTGGGTAATCGGGTCAAAAGTTTAATTATGGTTTATAATAGACCTAAGCGGTCCGTCGCGGCTTCGTCCGACGAAAAACATCTTTAATTCAGATTCAAAACTATATGTACTATATCTTTTATTGAATAATGAACCAAAACACTCATAGGGAAAAGGTTTCATGATTAGTTTTGTGTTTTCGCAGTTTATCTCAAGCAAACATCTCGATCGATATTATTATATTATATGACATTAGAAGTGTACAATTATTGGCGATATGATAAATACCTAAATGTTTAAAACTTAAGAATACACACAACACCGGTCAGTCCAACGTCAGTTGTTTTGTGGATGTATTACATGATTTATGATGTTTTTAAACTAAGTGTCGAATGATGATTTCATCTAGTGGTTAAGTATGCGTTATTACTCAACTCAGACAAAGTTTTTAAAACATTACTTCTAAAGGATCCGTGAAACATCCAACCATTAAAATATATTATCAGTAATAATAAACACAAGAAAATTAACAAGAGTGAAATAAATTGTCGATGCGTAGAATGTCGCGAACAATTTACTTTATAAATAGACACAGGGAGTGGCGTCAATAAACATTTCCTACTTTATAGATTGTTACTCACTAAAAGAATTACGACTCACCTAGTTGTAACTCTTCTATAATGTAATAACCCATGTTATTTGTTTCTTGTTACATTAATTATATTAATAGGATTATTTCTAAATACTATATAACAACAACGTGTATCATTTTATTAATATCACATTTCTGTATAAATAATTAATTAATGCTCCAGTTTTCAAAAACAAATTAAATTTGTGTTTTACAAATTTTCATTACTGTTATTACATAGGTTTGTAGTAAATATGTAATTTAAAGATAACCTAATTATTTCTAAGATCTAAGTACTTGTAATATTATATAGCAAATTTAAGATAGGTATACTGGAGGCAATGAAAAATATGAGAATGAAAATTTTTCAATATTTAATGTTAAAAGCATTCTTCCTTTACAGATAACACTGAGTACAATCGAGAAACATTCGAAAATAGTTCGAGGTTGAATATTATTGGTTTTGGCTGGGCGTTACCAAAATAGTTTGGATATTTCAATGAATTATGGTTACAAAAATTAATTAATTTAAAATGCATCGCCTCTCCATGATGCTCCTCTCCTGTTTAATGTGTAAAATGTTAAAATAAATTCTGGTACCTACATTTGTAACTTTTAAGTATTATTTATAAGTATACAGATACTGAATTGTGTTCTCTAGGTAAAACTTAAATTTTGATCAAATATTGAACATAGTTTACATTTATTTATTAACTGTCGAAGAAACTTTAATAGAGCTGTAAATTTCGTCATTTGAAACCTAAACCTGTAAAGCAAGGTTATACTCTGCACATAAATAGTACCTTACCTACTTTTTAGGATACGACAAAACAAAAACGTATGAGTTTTTAATTTGGCATTGTCAGAACATATCGAACTCAAAACAAAATGACAAACAAGGATGGTAAAGAGATAGTTATAATTATGTTTATAATTTCACTCGCAGTAAATAACCTTGTAATAGGATTAATATGATATTACAAAGTTTCAGGTGACAAAAACCAACCATATGACCCACGTGTGGCTACCGTTTTGGCAGTACATTTAGTAAGACAGGTCTTAGATGAAGCTTACATTATTGCTAATGCGGCGCAAGATTCAGGTAAATACTTCTGGTTTTCGAACATAAAAAAACAATTGTCTTAAGCCAGTTTTAAAGTCTGATATGACATATAAATAAAAATTTAAGCATATGTTTGTTATTTATAAATAATAGTTTTTTTCTAAGTAGATAGGAAAATATAATATCCTCATAACAGAACGCTTTGTAAAATCTATCTGTGTGTAGGCATTAGATCTGCGCCATAAACATTAGCATGGGTATGAAAAATCAACGCATTGCCTTTTGCAACAATTTGACTTTAAAAATAGTGTAGATACATAGAAAATTGATGTGACTGAAACCGCGGGCCACCGCTATTAATCGATAAGAGCTCAATGTAACCGAATGTCTAATTACAATGTTTCTATATGTCAGCTACATAATAAAAAGTTATTTGTAAATTAGGTGAGCCATGGCGGTACGTGTCAGGTTTGCGAAAACTAAAAAGATGCAGTTTAAATGAAACTTACGACGAAGATACTAACATTTTGCCATTGTTCGGTGTTCCAAGGAAGTCTAATGAGACTAAGCTGAATAAAACACCGAATAAGGTCGTAACTTCAACGCCACAAAAGTTTTCATGTAAGCGTTAAAATTTATTCGTATTTCTGACATAATAATACGTATCTAATTTGTATTTGATATTTTAGGTACTACTGGAAGTCCCAATGACCATTCTTTGATTGGACAAGGGGATGAAGAATTAATCGTAAGCATTTATACATTGTTGAATAATTCAACCCATTTTAAAAGTTGTATTTTTATGTTTCATAAAATATAATGTTTCACCCTACTTTCGCTTCTCTTTTGGTTTTCATCCAATACAGGAATAATTAACGTAAAAACTATACAATTATTTATTCATATCAGGTTATTTATATTCCCTATAAATTTTATGACCCTTATTTCACCACTGTTAGGAACAGTTCGAATCTATAGCTATATAAATCATAAATATTTGTCATCAAAGATATATCTGCCAGATTTATCCAGAAAATTTTTGCAATAGCCTTAAATTCTAATTTTACTTCAAAATAAATTGACAACCATTTTAGGGCGATACCGATGAATCAAAGTCTACATCAATGTTTATTACAAATCTTATCGATATGAGTGACGTAGAACGTGGCATTAGTTTCAATGATCCAGACTTGATTCGAGAAAAACCTGAAACTAGCAGTCTTGTTATGATAGCTATGAAAAAGATCATGGATTCCTTCGTAGATTCTGCTTTAAATTCAGCGTTTGAACGAGAAATATTGGATACAGAAAGAAAGGACACTTTAGATGTTACGGTAACATCAAGTTATTCTTTTTTGGACGATGCCATTAGTGAAGACGATTATGAGGTATCAACATTAAATTTTAAAATTGATGATCAGCTAAACGGAACTTATTCAAAGCAGGTATGCTGGATTTCAAAATCTTTATATATATCGTTCGGTTTTACATAAAATATGTACTTAAAGTTGCGAATTTTTTTAAAACATTACTTATGGACAGTGTTTTAAAACAGGTGCCTGATCATAATGCAACTTCAACTCAACATGACCTTGCCTGTTATGAAAAAGCCTTTCTGACTTTAAATCGTGAGTTTTGTTGTTACCTGAAAATAGTATTAGTTCTTTATTTCAGACATTGTTACTTATACAACAGTTTTTATTAAGGTGATTTCGAACAGTATTCGGAAGAAGACGACGACCCTGTCTTGCAGGATCCGAAAGGTCTTTGTTTACAAGAAATTGAACTTTTGACTGGTGGTTCCTCGGGTGACATTATGTTTCCAGCGAATGAAATGGTTTACATTTAAAATATAAAAAAACTTTTATTAAATATTAAATAAATATTGTATTCATATACTGGTGCCTACATTTTATGTTTTGTTCTAAATATATAGCATTATCTAATCACTTTTTTCAGAAAAAGAAAGAGTTCGCAGCAGTTTCAGGTGTCTCTAGCTCGGGTTTGGGGTCCAAAAAGAGTAGTATAGTTCGTCGCTGTCGAATTCAAGGAGCCAGACTTTTGGCTTGCTTTCGTGGCTGGTGGTGGAGACGCAAGATACCAGAAAAGCGTCGGGTAAGACCTACAAGAAGGATCGTAAAGTTCTCCTTAACATAAAGGAACTTAGCGATCCAAAAGTCGATGACGATTCTTAAGCGACCATGAATATAGTAAGAACAGTAATATATTTATTTAAATAAGTATAAATAGACTGAAATAATATAGTTGGTGGAGATGTAATCATCAAATGTTCATTAATAATTAGAATAACGTAAGCGAAAGATTTTTTACTCAATTGATAATTCTTAAAGTAAAATTGATATATCTGCAGGAAGTCCGAAATTCCGGATCAATACGAGGTATTTGTCCCCTGTCACCTGATGCAAGGCGCCGGGCAGCTAGCCTACTAGATCAACGGCAACTAAGCACTCCTTCCCCATCCAAATCTGTTATCTGGAAGTTCAATACTGTTAACGAAGCACTTGTACATTCCTCTCAATGGAAGGAATTTACGTCTAATATTACCTAACCTCTACGAAAATTAAACCTATTAACATGTTACGTTATTTTCACGATTTCTATTTTCTTTATCGTACAAATGAATGTTGTGACATTAAAGTATTTTGTCTATGTGTAATTATTCGCTATTTATTTTTTATAACTTTTTTGAAATACAATATAAATTATATATAAACATTAGTATGTTTCACACCTTTCCTCTTAACAATTTATAGATACCTATCTATGACATAGATACGATCGAAATAGTTTAACGTAAATGTAAATTTACCATTGGGATTGGCTTCAGCTCGATGTTAGTTTGATGTATGCGTGAAAATTAATTCTATCCCACTCACACTTCGTGAAAGTGTACGTGTCTGAGAATGCCGTGGGCATGGTTCAACTCCACCGAAAATAGCACAAACGCGGACTCCTGGGCTAAATCTCAAATATCCAGACGTGAGCGCCATCTGAGCCAGTTAAAACAGTCAAGCGAAAAGTTGCCTAGCTCCACTTCTTGTCTGAACGTCTGCCAGTGAAGACCGGGAGGGAACCAACTAACACCACACAAAATGGTGAGTCATCTAGCAGTGAATAGTGAAAAGGAGTTCAGTGCAAAATTGGACTGTTCATAAAATACATAGTGAACGAATACGTGAAATAAATTTAAAAAAATCCGCTGACCGGAAATACGTGTGCGTTCAACGTAGCCGTCGATTAAGAAGTGATGTGCAACTATAATAGTGATAAGACAGACCCTATTTGGTATTATCGAAATGCCTCCATACAGAACATACAGAAAGTGCCGTGATGCATTACACAATAACATACACACCAACACATAACTATTCAGATTTAGATCCAAAAGTAACGAAAATTATTTGGTTATTTTCAGAGCGACCTCAGCAAAAACGACATCGAAAGTGAGTACATAGATATTTCATATTTGTGTGTGATTTAGCTAGTCCGCAATAAATAATTCCTAATTTATAACAATAACTCTTAACAATTATTTATTGAACAGAATTTAATCAGTTGGTTGGCAAGAGTGATAAAAATTTTGCACCTAATTAGATTAATTCTTCATTAAATGTCTAAATGTGTAATTATTTTGATAAATAATTAAAATCCATTATTTTTATCCCAACTATTTTTTAGTATAATATAACTGTCTCTAAGTTTAGCTCGTTTTATATGAGTTCCACATAAAAGGCTCGCGTTGCTATGTAACGCCGGCTACAGTGACGCGATTACAATGCGCGCGCGCGCTGCGTTCCAAAATTATCTTCTTGCGTCACGTGATCTAACTATACCGCCCGCCCAAACAGAGAAACTCCACTCGGATTTCACTGCCCAGAGCACCGACTTTTTGGCATGGCTCAGCAATGAGTGATAACACATCAATTTACTAGTTCCGGTTTTGAATACCTAATATAATATTGGTATATGACAATTATTACTATGAATATCAAGGTCATGTACTTTAAAGATCAGCTTAGATAGTCGTTACTGAGCAGTTTAATTGATATTTGATTAAATCTCAACATTATTATTATTTATTATAGAAGTAAAATGTATTTTTTATTTCATATAAAATAGTGAAGGTTAGCTATATTCTGAGGTGTCCCATGCTATAACATAATCGAAATTAGGACGCACAATCGTGTTTATAATTAGACAGTGACTCATTGGTTCAAAGTGAACAAATCGTACGTGGACTGGAAGAAAAGAATTTCAGGGCGCCCACGCACTTATGTACTCAGTACTCAACCTTTCTAGAAACCCAACAATATGTGACAAATTCTAAATAATGACATACCAATTATATATTCTGAACTTATAAGATTTCAATGCAATGTAAGTTGAAGTTAACAATATTTGATTACAACTGTATAATCTGGAGGGATAATTAAATAATTATATAGACAAGGGCGGGAAAGGAATGGATTGAAGGGGACTATGCTAGGGATAATTGGGAAAGGTTCTAAAAGGTTTTCACCCATGCGGATGAAAACCTTAAAAATTACATTGATATACTAATTTTCTAATTAATTTTGTAATACTAATTTATTAAGCAACAAAACTAGTTTGAAAAAGAAGTTGGAAGAAAACAAATCTTTATTATTATTACTGTTGTACACAGAGGCATCTTTCGCCTTCTCCATCTACGACTTCGACGGCAGTGGCAAGATCGATGCCTACAACCTGGGTGACGTCCTGAGGGCGCTCAACTCAAACCCCACACTGGCTACCGTCGAGAAACTCGGCGGTACTAAGAAGAAGGGCGAGAAGATGCTCTCGGTAACTACCTTTATTGTATCCGGTTATTGAACACCAACAATCTAACCCATGGAACACATAAAAGTACATAGTTATCTACAATATATCTCCACCTGCATGCCTATTTTAAAAACAGATATTTTTGAGATCTTTAAAATACAGAATACATACTCGGTATCAGAAAAAACAGTGTACACAATTATATAGATTAGTGTAATATTTAATATAACTTGCTTATAGAGATCTAAATAACATTAACCATGTATTCTCCAGGTTGAAGAGTTCCTTCCCATCTACGCCCAGTGCAAGAAAGACAAAGACCAGGGTGTCTATGAAGACTTCTTAGAATGTCTGAAATTGTACGACAAGAATGAGAACGGTTTAATGCTTGCTGCTGAGCTTACACACACACTCCTTGCTTTAGGTTAGTTGTTATCATATTACATTGCAGCCAATTTCAGTTAACAATAGAATTATTAACAATCGTAAGTTACTTAATTTGATTGAACTCAACTGACATTACAATTAAAAAATTACTTTTAATTTTTATAAAAAATCATTCAAAAATGTAGTATTTTACAATAATTATTATAACTGTCATGTGTAAAACTTATAAGTGGTTTGCAATTAGGGCAATTATAATATGATCAATATGTAAAATACGTATATTGACTTCAGGTGAGAAGCTTAATGATGAAGAAGTTGCGGAAATCACAAAGGACTGCATGGACCCCGAAGATGACGACGGCATGATCCCATACGCATGTAAGTACGATTTAACGTAGATCCTATAAAAATTGGTTGTTTATTATACAGGGCTATTGTAAATAAGTGAAGGTAATTATTTAGAATTTTTGTGACATGAATTTTTTTAGAATTTTTGTGACATGTTCATGACGATTGTAAGCATAAGTTTTGTTGTTTATATCAAGGGTCTCATTGAACTGTATACCCTTATTAAATGTGTGGTCACATATTTATTTTAAGTTCTGACTGTTTATAGAAAAAAAATACTTAAGCATATTCTTGTACTCCTAGTAAATATAACGAAAGATTTAACTTTCAAACAACTGTACTATGAATATTTGAGACAAATATCCATGCAGAGTAAACAAGAATGTTTACAAACCATTATTTTAATATTTGCTTGTTCGATTTATATCTTTTGTGAATGTACATACTGTATGCTATTTTCGATAATTTTAAGGCCAATACAAGATTTTTGGAAAAGTTGATGAACAGCTTTAAGGTTTTTTTTATAGCATCATTGAGACAGATGCATTTATGTAGTTATTTTGTGAGTGTGTTGACGTGTTGTCCCTTTCCAGCATTCCTGAAGAAGGTGATGGCGTAGAGGATCTACCTGTCGTCAAATCTTTAGTTATAAGATCGTAAGTCCAACGACAATGGCGCTAAAGCAAATTAAGTGGACGCTTCCGGCAAAAATATGCTTCGTGTTATATGAATCTAAGCTTTGTAAATTGTAGTAATCAAAATGCTTCATGTCTTTTCAACGCCTGGCAATTTCCTTGACTTTAAAATAGCTTTCAATGTTGTTTCTATGTCAATGTGAAAAATTCAGCTCAGTTTTATTCAATGAGTCAGCTTTTAACACAGCGATGTAGAGCTTTAAGCTCTACGTTTTACACAATAACTGTTTTCATTTGTTTGAAATTTAATTGCGCTGAAATTGTATTTTAGGGTGGTTATATTTCTTAACATAATTTTCATTTTGAAAGGGATTTGAATGATTGTGGTTTTCTATATCAAACCAACACCATTACAGACCTTCAAGGATGTATGGACATTAGATCTATTGAATGCATGGTCAATGCAGTTAAAAAAATATTTCAAAGAAATGTTATTATTAATAACCACTCTAAAGTATATTGTAACTAAAAAGGTTCGAAAAGTTTAAACTTTCTATAATTTTCATTAAAAATTTACAGCTTTCCTCAAAAAAATGGTTGAAGGCTGGTCACCCAAAGCTAAGGAGGCGGCGCCGGCGGCGGCTCCTGCAGAAGCGCAAGGCTAAACTGGGCTTCTCCGTTAGTTGCGTCAGCCCCCATGCCACCAACAATACGCCGTATACACCACCTCAATACGGACTATACCTTTTTATACGAAATCTCTTGTACAACCAACTCTAACTGAATGTACATATTTAATATTAAATGTCAAGCACTGTAAACGCGCATTGTACGTGTCTTTTTAAATTTATTATTATTTATTAAGTTTATAATTACAAAAATAAAAAACAAAAAACCACAACTATTTTATAATAAAATATTAAAACGTTCCATCTTGTATGAAAGTTCGTAGTTCATTATTTTGTTTGTTTCTTTATCAGTATATTATATAATTTAATATTCAATTAGTAAAATTACCTAAAATAACTTAAATAACTGGGTCACAAGTTGAATAATAAAAATATGAAATAGGTACGTACAATTACTATAATGTAATTTAACATTGAAGCTAGTTTGTACACCGCAATATAAGTAATAATAATAAATAAAGAACCTTATAAATTACCGTTTAGTCAACTTTGGTTTATTTAAACTAATTCTTAAAGTTAATAAAAATAAGCATAAAAATAAGATGTTATTTTCATAACAACTTAGTCGAAAACCTAGAGAGTTTTAAACGTAGAGAGCTACGTTAATTTATTATATAACACTTATTTGGACACAGGCATTGTTAAGAACATAGCTACCTATGTACCTTAGAACAAATAGACCCTTTACCTAAATTTCTAACCGTTTGATCTTGCCTCATATTTTAAGCGACAAATTCTATTTAAAAATTATATACAATAATATCTTATCACATGTGTTATTACGATAAGATAGAAGCAATAATGAAATGAATTTATTAATTTCGAAACCTACCAATATTATAACAGTTATAAAAAGTAATTTGTTATTAATGAACATGAAGAAAATGGCGCGCAAAAATTTTGGCGGCATCACAGGCATCAATAATGTACTCGGAAGAGATCGTGTGAGATCGTCAGTGTTCGGAGCTTGGCTACGGTTAGATTTGAAGTGAAGCTGTATGTTGGGTTGCTGGGAACAAAAATCTTCCCTATATTGCGCTCAGTAGATAGCTAGAAATTAAAAGACAAGCAATCAAATAATTCATGAATCAAAACTAGTAATAACCTTTACAAAAACTACGTTGTGTATTTAGTATAATTTTTGTGTTCCAAAAGCATTAAAGAAATACATTTATATTTACTAATTTGTATTATTTGTTTTATAATTTTTTTTTAATTACAATTATAAAACGTTGTGTATAAATTGATATTTTATTGCAACAGAAACAAATGTCTACCTTCACAAAATTTAAAAAATATATATATATATATATTTTAAAACTGAAAATTATTCATACATTGAAATATATAAAGGTATAGCTTACCTAGAAAATTAGGAATATAAAACATAGGTATATTTTGTCAGATGTTGGCAACACAGCAATATGCCGGCTTTGTTTAGCCAGATCACTAAGCAGTACGCGGCGCCCAGTATTCAAAAATCATTCGCGAGTGTGACTCGTGGATCTGTCATATCGTGTCATTGCAACATCGAAGTGGGGTGATTAGTGATAAAGTGTTTATTTTTGCATCTGCTTGTTCTAACAAAGTAAGAAGTATTCCTAGAAAAATAATTTAAAACATCATGATATTTTGTACATTATATTATAGTTATGAATTTATATAAATTTTACATAATTCTTAGGATATTCTTTTTATGAAAGATTAATAATTTCTATTCACATATACTTTTACTTCGTATTTGATAAAACCTTGAACATTTAATATACTTTAACAATAGCGTAGCAATTACTTTATTCCTTCACAAAACATTATTTTTCCAACGTGTACTTAATTATTCGAGAATTTTCACTGATAAGGTAAACAATGACGTTTTAACCAATGTTAATAAATAAATACCTACTCTGCTATCGAAAAGTAAAAATGGAGGTATTTGCACGATTTAATGTTAAACAGTTTGCTAAAACCATGGCTATAATTATAAGACATCTTTAGATACATAAATTTGATTTATAGACATGTTTTATAAATTCTTTTTCGCGAAACATGCGTTTAAGATTATTGTGAATATAGATGAGGTTTGTTTACAGGTGTTAAGTGGAAATTAAAATAAACCATCATGGCTCAGGTGAATGAATCTCCGACTATCAACAGCAAACAGGAAGACAAACATAACGCAGGTATATCATATTTTTTAATATTTAGGGTAGATTTATTAGCGATATTGTAGAAACTATTGTTCTCTTCTAAAGTAAGATCAAGGTGTTTGTATATGAATTCATCTATTTATGTGTTCATAATGATATAGAGGTATTCGTTATTATCAAAAATGGTAATATTTAATCCGATAAAGTGGAATGTTGATTATTTTTTAATACCTGTATTAAAATATTTCGTTACCGATAACTTTATTATTTTCGTGGACTACCGACATGCGCTGGGTTATTAAGTAATGGCTATCTGGTTCACACAAATCATACTATATTTTCATCTCGATGTATTCCGCATCGATGTTAAAAGTTTTTCATTAAATGAAGTAAAACATACCCTTATTTGTTAATCCAGCTGATAAGCTATCTATATGTCAAAATTATCCAAATGCATAGTTCCACATTTTCGTCATTAAGTAACAAAAAAATTTCAACATCTACAATATTTGGATAAAGATTAAAATTAGCATTTGAGTTAAGTTGAGTGGTTTTGATGAATACTGTAAACGAACAACCTGACCCGGGTTTTTCCTATATAAATATGATATGTTAAAAATAAGCTGTTCATTTGAACAACTGTTGCCATTGTAGATATCCTAGTACATGAGTTTCAGACCTCTTGACACCGTAATAAAACTATTTCTCACGACTTCATTTACAAATGTCGTCTTGTCTGTCACAATGTCTTGTCGAGTACATGGGACTTGGTACGTTGCTGTAGTGTTAAAAAGGATTTATATTAATAGTTACAACCTTTTTCTAAAACATGGCGTTTGTATCTAATATTTATACGAAATTTTGACAATTTTGCAACTCCCAAGACTTGAGACTATATTTCAGAGTACAAGCCTCCTAATCTACACAATATACTATATTATTCGAATAAAAAACGTAATATATCTCTTCAATTATACGTCTTTTGTACAATTGTATGCTCGTATAAGATAATCATGAAAACAGTAGTATATTCAAGTACATGATTGATGTCCATGGCTTGATGACATACTATCATAATGCTACTAAAAAACCTACATAGACCGGTCTCAACTACTGCACTACGATAAGAAATTAGATTTATTACCTAGACTAGCAAAAGACACTTTATTGAAAAATAATGTCGGTTCTAAGTTACTCTGTTCATTACGTGATATAACGTCTATAGCTATATCTGTAAAGTCTGAGTATATAAGGTACTAATAATAGAAATACAACAATATAAGGTACTAATAATAAAAATGATTGTCTGTCTGTTTGTTTGTTCCTACTTATTTTCGAAATCTCTAGACGGTTTTAACGGAATAGATAGCAAATTATGGTTTAACATGATCCTCAATTTACTTAACATCGACGCGGTTGAGACTACAGGACATCGCTAGTAAAATAATGCTTTCTTCTGCACAGTCCTGATTGTAGTGTTTCTGGAGTAATTAATCTTTACTGTAAAAATACTTAATTAATCCTTTAAGAAATAGGTAATCTGATAAGTCCGAGTAGATTTATTGCAGTGTTAAAAATAAGTTGTTTACAGAGCGTGTTAAATAAGAGATATACGAGTACAAAAAAAATTATATCATCTTTTGTCCATACGAATAGTCTTTTTATATATTTCATACTCTTAGAGCTTTTTCTTGACATCTACATATAACTTTTCCTAATAAAATATGGTAATGACTGTGCAAATGTATATTAATAATAATCTCCCATAAAATTATTATTTTATAGGGCAGACTTGCATTGGGTTAAGGCCGGTTTGGTCCCCATATTTCAATATGAGGGGATAAAATTGAATAGCTACCCTCTGGGTAACTAACAAAGAAACTTGAAATTATCTAAGATTTTGCTAAGTTTATGGTTTGCTGGTTGTAGCTGGAGCATTTCAGTAAAAATATAATTTATTATGTAATGCAAATGTTAAGATGTTTATAGAAATTGATTAAATGTTTATACATTAATTTTCAGGATTAGGTCAAAACGATATGGTATTAAGATTTCAAACAAACATATATCTCCCGTATGGTCTAGTGGCTAGGATACCTGGCTTTCACCCAGGAGGCTCGGGTTCGATTCCCGGTACGGGAATTTTTTTCTGATAGGTTTAAGTAAAATGCGTTTTTTTTTATAAAATTCTAATTATATAAATTTATGAATATATTTCGGTTACAATCAACTATTTTGAAGAAGAATACATATAATAAATAAATTATAATTCTGGCTTGTCTTCATTATGACTCATTTGAAAATCATTTCGTTTTTACTTTACACACATTAGTTGTATGTTATTAATTAGCTAAAACAATGTTTGGTAGATCATTACAAGTGGAGGTATAGTTTGAATTCGCAACACTGTATATTTCGACATATTTAAATTTAGTAATGGCTAGACCACAGTTGACCGTGCTATTGCTACTAGTGTCACTGTAAATAGATCGCCAGTAGGTGTTTAGTCTAAGAATATCTTACCTACTTTACTTTTTCAAAAGTCATAGTAAACATTTTTTGGTATAAATAATATAGCATCAACACGTCACGTTCAATTGCAATAAAAGGAAGAATTTCGAACCGATTAAATTATATTTCAGATTGTAAAATTAAAAATGTTTTATATCCAAAGATATATCAATACAAAACTATGAATGCAATACTAAAATGTTATTATATTTTGTAGGAAATACCGTTTATGTTTAAATAATCTTAATGATTAAAAAGAAATATAAGTACTAATATATCAACAGTTTGTGTACAGTAGTTTTTATTACCTTAAATTTAAATGTAGCCATTCTACTGTGTGAAGTATTGACTTTATTTTTGTCCCGAGCCAATTTAACGCCCTATAATGCGACACAAAATCTGAAGTCGCCGTAATACTATTCGTTTTATTTATCGCAGTGAAAAGACCTTGAAATATTGGATGCCGATTTATTTGTACTTTTGATTATTGGTTAACCAAATAACGTGATAATTCAAAGTTCTATGATCGAAACTACTAATTAATAATTTAATTATAGGTTTAAATTAAAGTATCATTTATCTTTCAAAGACCAATTAACTTTCAAAGGAAGCTTTAGCATTGATTAAAGTAATGTTCCCGTTAAATTAACCTGAATTATATTTTACGAAAGTTTCAAAGAAAGTTTTCAATGTGTTGATGACGACAATTCCTAGGAATTTGCGGCGTACCTGTTACAGCCAGTACCTCCGACTGTCTCATGCAACACAGTAATTAGAATTAACAAGGTTTAGTCATTCTTTAACTTTCATTTATTCCATACAGAGTGGTAGATCTTAAAGAGAATGAAACTCGTTTAACTCTGCATTACTCTATGAAAAAGACATTTCTAACAATAATTATGTTGTCTGCGTCGTCCATTTTTTAAATATAGAATATTATTATTATATATTTAAATATAGAATCGTATAAGAAATAAATAAAAACATCTTCTTAGTACATACGTATAATGAAAGTGATCTTGCGTATAATATTGTTAGCTGCACAATACAAGTTATTTTTCTCCTGCAAAGGATTACAAAACCATAAAATTATGTGTATAATGTTGTTTCTCACGCCTACTCCCATTGCCGTTTTTACATCAATGAAATGGAAATATAATTATATTTGTAATGGTTGCCTTATATAGTTCTACAGTTGCATTTTTATATGATAATTTTAAAAATGCAACTGTACTTACTAACGGTGCCGGTAACTAAGAAGACCCTTAGTTAATCATTATAACAGCATATGAGTCAAAATAGATCCAGCTGTTTTCGAACAAACTATCAGATAGACAAGAAATTAATAAATTACATTTGCATCCTTACTAATGTTATAAACGTGAAAGTTTGTATGTACAGATGTTTGTAACTCTTTCACGCGAGAACTACTGTACGGATTTTAATTAATCTATAAGAGCATGGTTCAAACAGAATTACGCATAGGCAATACCCAATTTATTAAAATATTGAGACACGGGTGAAATCTACTAGCGGTTTCTAGCCACGTAGAAGTTACAAATAGATACTTTATTTTTCTATAAACTAATTATTTTAAGCGTATTATGTTGTTATGTCAACAAAGAGCACTCTGATAGAGAAATAAGTCATAGCTATACCTATATTTCTACTCTTCGGCTTTATTGTGTAAATGCTATAAACACAATTAAAGTCACTTACTCTCATTAAAATTGATAGTAACATACGAGGTCTTTGCTCTCTTTTGTCGTGTGACATCGTTTCTCTTATTGTCTGATCATACTGACTCAGTTGATCTGGTTGAATACAATTCTTAGAAAACTGCAAACAATCAATGGTATAATCATTAAAAAGTATAAATTGTATTTCAACAGCCTGCATTATTAAAAGAATAAATTGTAAACAACGAAGTGAGGACGACGATAATGTGTTTTAAATATTTTTTTTTAATTTTCCATTACCGTACTTAATCAGTAACCCAGTATACATATGTCGAAAAGGTATTTAATAGTTGTGTTCATGTTACTTTTTATATGGCTACGTGTATTCTGGAATTAAGTGACGTGTATATATAGCTTTCATGCTTTTTTGCCTATTACCTAACATGTAGATATCGCTAAGCAAAGATTAAGTAATCCAGGAGCGTGTGGACGTAAGATAAATATCTAGGTCGTATTATAAAATGAATTGAAGCCAACGAGGCAATGGAATTTGGAATTTAGAATGAAGAAAAGTGTTATATCACCAAGATAGAGCTGTTATTGATATTGATAAACACTTATGCAGGTTAACTAGTAATGCAATATACATTATGTAACATATGCATAAAGAAGACTCATTTATATTCAGATAAGTTTGCAATATAATATTATGGAATACTCATAGTTGATATACGAAATTTTATCATGATATTACCTGTAGCCATAACTGTAAATCTCCTGAAGACTTTTGAGAATAGGTTTATAAAACGTATAGTTTGTCGTATTAGGAATGAATATCTCAAAAAAGCAGTCGACACAATATTAACTGTTAAATTGATGCCCTTTAATAGAGATGGCATTTAAAAGTGATACATATTAATATTTACTCTGAACAAGTTTAACAAGTATGTAAATTGCCGTATTATGTCACGAATGAACAATTATAAATATTACTCAAAAACGTATAATTAAATATATTAATGATTCAATATATAAAATAGCACTTTGATCGTAATTTATAGTTCCTTCTCTAAATGCACTTCCGCAGTTTAAACTTAACGATCGTTGTATCTTCATTCTGATGGGAAAAAGTGTCAGAAAACATTATGGGGGTTTCTTTTGTTTTCCATCGCTTTGGGTCTTTGCCTGCGCTACGTGTAAGGTCGTTGCCACGTCTGCAACGTCCAACCTGTGTCACGCGTTTTTATTCCTTTCTAGTGATTACAAGATGCATTGGAGTATGTAATATGCATTCCCAATATGGTAAGAAGTTAAAATACTTTAAAGAAACATTAGGATTATTGTATTTTAAAAATAGAACTACTTAGTTCGATACTTTACAAAATTTCGAAGGTTGTTACCTTTAGTTGTTAGCGATATATATCAAAGCTTTCAAAATCCTCTTTACATTTTTGCAATTCACGGTTAATTATTTTCCTTTAATTATTTCAAACATACAATAGATTTTTATCGTAGATATAGACCCAAAATTTATTGTGAAATATTTCAATATTAGAATACAATGATGAGATCATTATATTTGTAAGATCCTTTTGGGTGTGTCTGGAGATACCCGAATGAGGTTTCGGGTTCATCATAATGACTTGATTAACGATCTGGAACATAACAGAGAACTTAACAATGGACTCTTAAAAAAAGCTGCCTAAGATGTTTCATGACATCTATTTATTTTCCTTTTGATATTATATCGTTTTATTTTTTAAGGGCACTATGGCTGTGTAGCCATATTTAATCTCAGAAGCCCTGGCTCCAAAAGTTGTAGATATTAGATACGTAATTAAATGGTATTTATTAGTTGGAGTCCTAAAATACTTTAATTACTAGAAATGGATAGACGTACAGTCTATTGTCTTGTAAGTAGAAAAAATATATCTACGTTACAATAGACATGGTCGCAGAAGCAGGAAGCAGGTTCTATTAATTAGAGAGTAAAATAAATATTTCATTGACTAGATAGCTAACGCTGGCGAATACTGACGGTTCTCTTAATCATAACAATTGTATCTCATTACGGTAATATAAATACCCTACTTTCAAAGTTATATCTAGTGCATCTGTTGTTGGTGACGTCGTTATCTTTCATCCAGAGGTAATTCGAATTTAGCGGCATTACTCTCGTGATTGGTAAATTACCGGACGAGTACACTGTTACCCACCTACGAATGTCATACTTTGCAACGGATTTTAATGGGGTTAACGGGATGTACAGTCCCCAGTATCCACTTCCCAACTTCGCTTTTCACTGGTAATTTTTCAATTTAAATTCCACACGGAGAAAACTATTGTACTCCAGTTTTTCATTACTTATTTAGTAGCATTAATTGTAAAGCTATAAAATTAAATGATTCGAATTTATATTCATTGTAGCTACGGACGTTTCACTGAGTGTTTTAAATTCCTGTTTAAGTAATACGCTCTTTATTGTCGACTATACTTGGTAACAAAAATTTATTGACGACGTTAAGGATTTAAGGCAATGTAAGTAATCATCGCCCACACAAATTGTAAGCATTTATCCTCCAAAATTGTAGCGATTAGTACAATTTATTCGCAACATTGCGTGCGCCTCCGCAATTAAACATTGACAATTAAGCAATGTCTTCAAAAATAAAACGCCTCTGATTCCATTGCTAATTATGTAAAAAGTTTTGAAACAAAAGCTCGAAATGAAGTCTGCATGCGATGAATTGAAACAGTTTAAAAGATAGGAGTAAATTTTTATTTAAATGTAGATACAGTTTAGTTGAAGGTAGCTACAAATCAACGGATGTCAGTAGAACAATGATTTGACCTAGCACTGATCGGAGCAGACGCACGCGTTGTTAGCCTCGTGACAAATTGAATATAATACATACTATACATCTTAGAGACAGCTACTGTTTGCATGCTTTAAAGATAATGTCCCATTATACATTACTTTATTCTACTGTGTGAAAGTATGTATGTCTACGTCATTAACACCAAAACTAAAATCAATTTCAATTAATTTTGGTATAAAAATGGAATTAAGCCTGTAGAAGAATATAGACTTTTTTTAGTTATGACACTGAATCTGAAACGGAGTGAAAAAAGCGATTATATGGGAATCCCATAATTTTACACGGGTGAGATATACGCAAAAATCATATTTAGGCCTTTATGAAATAATAAAGAGATTTAGGCTTTAAAAAATAATTGTTCTAAGTGGAATGCTAGTGAAGTACGCTTATTATGATTTGAATTGTTAATACCTTAAATAATATCATACCTTAAAGGCAATGCCAATTTTCATCGAAGCGGATAAGGCTTGCCTAAAACATACTTATGATTAATGTTATAACTAAAACGCCATTTGGCATTGAATTTTCACAATTCACACCATTTGTCTGAATAAATGAACAAGTTATATAAGAAAAAAAATACTTATATCAATGAAGTCGAAGGTCATATACGTAAATCGAATCTAAAATACCATTTGCTTAATGAAATCTTATCTGTTTTATATCTTAGTAGGCATAACATGTTAGGGGCCTTTCGCGTCGCAACAGAAACGTGAGTGTGCATACTAGTAGTACATTTTCCTCTCATATAGTATCAGGGACGTTGTCCACCGGTGATGAGTCTTGCTTTATTACATCATCGTTTAAATCAATTAATATAAAGTGATTTCAACTGCACTTACGTATGGACTAATAGCAATTAAAAACGACATTAAAAGTAATAAAAGCTCATTAAGGCAGTGGTTTTTGCAATTTAAGGCTTTATATTAGATTTTTTCTCTTTTCATTGTGTCGTTGTATCTTACAATATATTGCATACATATTTGTAGTATAAAAGGGAAGTTACTTTAACTTCCTAATTACTGTACATAAAAAGAAAAAAGGTTTTTACTGAAATAATTTTCATATGAAGGTGCACATAAAATACTCTCCAAGAAATTTCGAACTAAAAGAACGCGACTCAACAATGCATTACTATCAGATAAGATTGTTATCAACATAACATCACAAACCGATCCTTCCCGCGTTGTGTGTCATGCGTTGACCCATTGCAAAGTTGATAAACAAAATCATCTTCCAATTCTAGCGCTGATGTAACAAGTTAAAACTTATGACGCCGTGTGAAGGTCGTTTGTGAATTTTGCATTGGAGTGTACAAACAAGTTTAATTATGTAATAGGTAACTAAAGCGAGCGTTTGTTTCAAATATAATAGTGGAACATGTCCCATGGTGCAAATTCATTTCTATCTCTGATTCCTTTACTAACTAGAAGGCAATAAGCCTTCTTTGTCCTATACACCTAAGTTTTATTTCTTCTCGTCTAATCCGCATTCTGCTGAGCTAAAGAGATGTTTAGAATATACGAACTTTTTATAGGTAAAGAGTGTTAAAAAACTCTAAACTAGAGCATGTATGTAACAGCTAGTCTTGTACAATTACGGCATTCTGTAACACTAAGAGATCTTGCGGTCAGAATATTTATATGGACGTATTATTTTGCATTCAGAAGTGATGTTATTTAACCACAAATGCATTTAAAAACATTATTTGTCTAATGCTACAGCTTATACGAACTTACATTTATGAAAATACTGATTTTATAAAGAATATCATTCTTAATAATTAGTAAGATATTTCATTAATGCGAGTTTTTCATATATAAACAAAGATTTTAGAACATGTTGACATAAATAAGATTTGTTATTTTAGTATTTTAGCTTGCCGTGCCGTTAATATCGTATTTAAAATCTAAATTTGCATTGCGGGGTTCACTAAGCACCCTTCTACCGCCTAGTGTAGTGTCATGGAAAGGGTAACAGTATGCCAGAGCAAGTCTTTTTAAATGAAAAGTCCAACATCAAGAAGCCGAGCTGAAAAAAGTAAAGAATTACGTGCTTTCTGCTTAGAAAAAGCTATTTTCGAGTGATTCTTAATTCAGAAAGGGATTTTAATTTGAACAATTGTCTTATTATGATTTATAGTAATTGTATTCTTTTAATTCGCCTGCCCTCTATAGGTGATTCTCGAAAACTATAACAGCTATCTAAACTAATCAAGTCTGTAGCCGTTGTAGCGACATCTATACGCTTTTTAACAAAAGCAGAGGTAGCGTTTCGCATTCTGAAAGCATAAGAAGACTACGTGAGGAAAAGGTTTTTCAGTTAGTTTACATTAACTGCGACAGATGGCGCACTTAAAGTAAAAGATTTTTACATGAATTCTTTATTTTAAACTGATTTTAGAAAGTTAAAATTCGTATATATCTTGAAAAGCTGAGTTTATCTGACAATAAAAATTACTAAAAGATTTATAATTATTGAATCTAGTAATAAATATAAGAATGTGGTTACACGAAAAATGGCCAACCGAAATTATTAGTTCCGAACTATGTACTTTATTTTCAGACATTCTTTTTTCATTTTTTAGACACTCCAGGCTAATGGCGAGCAGAGCCGAAGCAAAGATTAAAGAAAATATTGCCAATTTCATTATGA
>JAOSYY010000016.1:6615719-6641853 GCA_025727935.1 Hebomoia glaucippe
TTTAAATTATAAGTACCTTATTAACTAATATTCACTTTTCAAAAAAGAAATATAATTTTACTGTGATGATATTTTCTTTTTATTATTCGTTAGAGTTGCTTTTTCACAGAGATTGCTTTTGAGAATTCTCTATAAACATAATACTTTGGGTCTATTTCCATAATTTTTCGTTAGGAAATGAAATCATGTTCGGTTTCAAATGGTTTATTTTTGGAAATACCATACAATAAAGTAAACCGGTTGCAAATAGTGAATTTCCTATTCGTCAAAATAAATATAATTAGGTCGACAGCTTATCCCCGATAATTTAATGTCATGTCAGTTCGACATTTAACTCTTCAGCGATCTTCACGCTTATCGCCCAATATGTATACCTACATATAAATAATGCAGTGTAGAATTAAGTTTTATTTTCACATTTGAAAATTCGAACTTATAAAAGAAAAACAATTTATTAAAATTTTATCTTCCTAGCTGTGTGGCCGGGTCCGAAACGACTGGACAGATATTGATGCAACATTCCCTAGTCAATGTTATGGTGTGTAACATAGACTACATTTATTTCATCAATTTTTTTATCATAATGTATACATATCCACACAGGTGAAACTGGCGTACCGAAGATCGGTCACAAAAATATAGCGTATGTGTCATTGCAGGTGAATGTCCTACTGATCGTATGTACTTTGGTTAAAATGGTACTGGGTTGTACAAGAATACTTACCGATGCGCGTTCTTGGCAGGTGAGGGTATAGAGGGCGCTTGCGGGCGAACGGGCGATGACACGGGTCGCGGGATCTTCGAACAACGCGCGGCCGGAGAAGTTTCACCTGAACATTATAAAAGTACCTTTATAACACCAATAAATAATCGATTTAAATACACAAATATTAAATACCGATACCGATTTAACTTTTAAGTCACTATCTAGGCACATACAAACATAAATTACTAGGCATAGTCTCCTTTAAGACACATTCGTATACATAACGTATTTTTTTCATAACTTAAATTATAGGATGCAATAAAATAAAGTAAGATTCTGTTTCCGATACGCTCACACATAGGGGCATCTACAAATACATTTTTATCTCAATATTTTGAAGAATTTCAAGCAGCTCTGATACTTAATGAAAAACATTTAAGGATGAGTATTGCATATGAATAGTATACTGTAAATAATAAACACGTGCAGGAGAATCACTTTAAACATAACCTTGGGACACCATTTTAGTGAACGAACGGGACAATGATGTGACAAAAATAATACAATAACAGTTCCCTTTAAATGCAAAGAAGTGACATTTTCATTCATTACTATTAAGATTAAAGTCATGTTTTCTTTATTATGTAGAACTTCATCTATAATTTGTCGTCAAAACAATTCTGTAATATAAAACTTTTATTCACTTTTGGATAGCGAGATTAACGATTGAATCTTGTCTACAGGGACCACCTACGCGTTACCTCAAAAATAGCTGGTCTATCTCATGCCAACAGGAAATTGTATTATTTAGTATATAAAATTAATTTTATATTGTTAGAATTATAGTTTTAAGACTTGTAATGAAGACTACTAATTGTAACGCAATATGTAAATACTATCTTGCAACTCTTCGGTGTTGTAACTGGGTCGTCTATTCCGAGTTTAAAACAGTTTAATCCTTTTAGCTCTTAAGAAAGTACAACATAACTTTTATTGAGTTCGAACTAGAATTATGAACCGTATTAAATTAGTTTGAGTGTTAACTAACAGTACTCTATCATAGAGGAAGTTCTAAATTTGGCGCATTACCAACTCGGTATTACTGTGGCTATTGTTATAAGATCCGGGACTTTTATTATGCGATTTGTGAGGAATTGGAAGTACGCGAGTGTAATTTAAATTTGAAAGCTCCGGAAGCCTAATAACAGTTCAAGTGTGAATAATTGTCCAAATTGTTACATATCCTAACCGAATCTTTATTATTTTGTAAATAAGCTTAAGTCGGTATACATATTACTAAACTTTAGTCACCACCTGACTCATTATCAACAAATTCGTTTTAAATATTACATATATAATGCAACAATTTATTTGATAACGTTTTGGCAAGTATTTAACTTTTGTTGGAATAGCTCATGTTATGTTATCAAAAGTTTGTGTGTGCATTTCAATAATTATTAACTTACTCGTTGGGGTAACCGGACTCTCAGCATTGCTCATCATCTCCCACTTGAGCTGCAGTCTTCGGAACTTGCCACCAGAGTTATTACTGCCATTTCCCGTGTTATTGCTTCCACAACTGTTGGCAGAACTTGGCCGCCATTGCTCTTCACCGCTTGTGTCAAGCTATATAATATAAATAATCATCATGCGTGGAAAAAATATGGTTCGTTTCAAGAATGTCGTAAATCTTCAAAGGGAAACATAAATTTCGTTTAAAGTATGTAATATACTAAACTATGAAACTTTCTCGTAAACTTTAAACTGCATTCTTAATATATATATATTATTCTGCATGTTATGAATATATAACTATTTCCTAGAACCGATATCGCTCGGATGGAATGTAAATATGTTTCGTGTACACAAAATGGTTGCTCGATTTTCGTTATATTTATGGGTAAGCGGAACATTCACTACAAACAAGAGTTTAACATCAACAAAAGTTTTAGGAAATTAAAAACTATAAATACAATACTTATTATATTATATATAAAAAATAACGAACAAAAAAAATAAAAAATGAAAAATCTATAAAAATAAAAGCGTACAAAATAATGTTATGTTGGCAAAAGCCGAAAGCGCAAAAGAAGCTAACAAAACCTGCAAATAAAATGAACGTAATATACGATCTACAAATAAGCATTTTGCCTTCACACAAAGATTCCCTCCAAATTACCTTTGTTTCAACAGCGGGTGTTTTAGTGGGGGCTTTGTTGTTTTCTAGGCTATCTGTATAATCGTCACTATCATCAAATACTAATCGGTCGAAAGCCTGCATCAACTTCGAACCCAATTGTACTCCCGACCATCGCCTATTCGTCTCTAATTCAATTCTGCTATTGTTCGGACACAAGTCATAACCAAGGGGTGTTGGATTGACACAAGATCTAGGTCTATTTTTTTCTACAGTGGTTTTTAGATAGGCTGTGTCATTAAGGAGGTCAGGAGTAGATGGTTCTTTATTTTTGGGCTCTTTGTTTCGCATTATGACGCTAGCTTGAGAATCATCGCTCATACCGCTCGACTGCATTGAACGAACCAATTTCAGCAAGTTCCGTTGGTTCAGGGTTAGTTGCGGAGTGTTAATCGAAGTGGGCTGTTAAATACACCAAAGATCTTTTAACATCATGCAACATGCTATCCGATGTTAGTTGAAATATAAATAGGTTCGTCCTTGGTAGATACTCCGACATCGAACCATTGATTATGCCTTTATTTGCATTTTATGAAAGCTGTGCACGAAAACACTAAACGTATCTTGGATCGCGGTGAGTTGTGAATCGAAAGCACATGCAATAAATAAAATGCAAATAAAGCGATGTCTGCTTGAATATTTGGCGGCACTTGGTATGTAATATGGTATCAATGTACAATGATATATTTTGACGAATACAATTTATAATATATATGCGAAGACAAGAAATGAGTTTGAAATAGATTAGCAAGTTTGTATAAAAAAAGTTCTGAACTTACTCTACTGGCTGCTCTCATGTCGCTTTCGATGCGCTTGAAGCTTCTGTGTAGTTCACGCATTTCAAACATGAGATCCAAAGAGAAGGGCAATAGGCGTAGTGGTTCAAGACTGGCCAATAAAGTATCCAGTAGAGCCCTACAGCGTGATTCGCCGACGCAACCGGCAAGTATGAGAGAATCAGTATCATAATGTTTTGACAATATTGATTCCCGAGTTCTTACATACGATACCCAGGCGTCAACGGATTGTGCACTGAAATTAAAAATCAATTTAGAAATTCGTAATAACTGCTTTAACAAGACTTAATGTATATAAATACACGTAGAATTTCGTAGCTACATGACAAGTAAATTCTAAAGAAATCATTTTTTCAGCAAACTTTACTTACTTTAATAGACCTAAAATGAATGCGTTAAATTTGACTAGTCCTTCTGTCACCGCATCTTCACTGTTTATTCTCAAAACTAACTCATTAAGCGATTTTGTGATTGGACCTGAAAAAACAAATGCATGTAAACTTTCTAATTTACATTCTATTTTAATTTTTGTTATGGACTACGATTTACCTTGTCTCGCTGTTGATTCTACCATTTGCCAAACAGAGTTATTAACTGCACCGAATGAGGTTTCAATGTTTTCTTTTAAGCCGTCTCTAAATACTGCGTACAATGCAGGACATAACGCGTTCAAGGCGATTTTGGCGCAAGCCGGTGACTCTTTTGAATCGCCAAGGAAAGCGAGTTCAGCTTGATCCGTGGCAGAAGAGAAGTGTTGTATCATCATTTCTACAGCATCCGTTACATTTGAGACAAGAGCTAAAATTTAGAAATAATATTTTATCGACACATATTAACATTTTCGCATTTTGACAATAATGCTATTGTTCTAGCTGTGCGTATAGGTAAATAAAAGTTGCTAATATTTATAACACTCAGACTCATACTAGAATTAAAAGAAGGAATAAGATAGTTACAATTTAATCAAATAACGAGAACCATGATGACAACTTACCTCGTTTCTGGGACACATCAATCAAATCATATTTGACTCTTCCCTCACGTCGCGTGGGACTTCCAAATTCATCTGGGCTTACTTCAGCCTCCTCGCAAATTGGTATTTCCGCTAAATTTTTGCCCTAAAATATAAATTAATTTTGGCGATTGTGTTATTCGTGTTAAATATATGAACTACATTAGTAATGTGAAATGGTTTACGACTAAAGGCATGGCATTCGTTATCGGTGAGCTAGTAAATGCGAAGAATAAAACGTTCGCAAAGAAAAAAGAACATCTCATGTATTGCAACAGAATGTAACTAAAGATAAAGCTAACGAAAATCATAAGAAGTCAACCAAAATACTTACTGAACATAGCAGGAATTGCCGTGCAGAGAGGATGAAAAAGCGATGGTAATTTACCTGATAATGTCTTTGTGCTACCACGGCTGAAATGTTAGGCGAGTTAGGCGGAGTGACGAGGCTAACTACCTTGAGCTCTTCCACTGCCTTTGGTTGCGAAACGTCTGTCTTCGCATCAGACTTCTGAGCAAAACTTACTGACTTCTTGCTATTACAACTGCTGGCGCTGGAATCTGTCGACCTTTGATTCTCTTCTTGAGAACGCTTCATTTGGAGGAACTTGGTAACTTGACTCCTTACCTTTTGTACTTGATTTTGATCCCATTCATCCATGTTTTGACAATTGAAACCACTTTGTTTTAAGAATTCTTCGAGTTGCTGTAAATCGGCGCTACTAATAAGAGCACCCGGTGGAGGAAATTCTATGTACTCCATCTTTTTTGTTCTCGGCTTTGGTAGTGGCGGAGTATGTGGTCTATGATACTTCAGTTCGTTTGATTTTCCAGATTCAAGGCTACTCTCCGTACACACACCTTCGTCTTGATAATACTCGTTATAATCTATATCTTTTTCTGCCGCATCCAAAAATTGTTGCGATAATCTCTTGGCGGCTAAATCATTATTTTTTCTATAATCTATATTTTGATTTTGAAGATAATAAGGCTCTTGAAGAGATCGTCTCTTAGTTTTTTGTTCTACTGCTGCACTGGTGCAAGCTAGGGGATCTTGTATAAGATCATCTATTTCAAACATGCTGTACCTTTTCGAGTGAGCACTTGTTTTTCTGGTTTTATCTAAAGACTTTCGAAGAATACTCTTCGGTAAAGGTGGCCTTGGAGGTACAGGCTCTCCTTGTTTTACTAAGCGATGCTGATCGGCTAAAGAGAGGGATCGTTTTGGTACAGTTGGATTAATTCTCTGAGCATCATTATGAACACCGCTAGCTTCGGAACTTGTTGCGCTGTCGTAGCGATAAACAAATAAAGGGTTAAAGTTTCCAGCTGGTGCGGGGCTATTTTGAGCCGACGAATCTGTGAGCATTGTAGACGACCCTCGGTAACCCGATGATGGTTGTGTTGCAGTGCTAGAACTAGATGATACGGCTGTTGTGTTCGCAGCCAAGTTATTACAATCGCAACTCGTTGGCCTATTTCTTAAGCGTGAGGAAGGTGACTCATTACAATATTTGTCTATAAATTTTGGTATTATTTCTTTTTCTTTCATGTGTTGCATTAATTCGGGAACTTCTGATAACAGCTGTCTACATTCAAGGGGCAATAGGAAGTTCAGTGAATCCCAATCCTTAATATGCCCTAGACCTTTTTTCTTTAACATTTCGACATCGTTACAAGAAAACGGGCGTTTGCCTTTTACTTGAGTACGATTTCTTTTACTGTCACTCGCTTTTGGGGACACATTAACCTTTACGGGATTTAGATAAATATTTGGTCTGCCGTTCAAAAAGCTGATATCAGGGAGTGTATAATTAGGATACAGTACAAAAACAGGCTTTTCACAATCACCTTCTTTTAACTTTTCTAAGAACGACGCTTCAACAACTTTGAATAATTCTCTTTCATGAGAAATACTGCTTTGTAGATTAGATGTTTGCATACTTTTGTCTTCAGTATTTACATCAAAATGGGTGGACGTGGACTTTGTATCATAAGATTCTCGATGCATGATCTTGTTCATTTTAGTTATTTGAGTACCATCAGATTCTGAGCAACTTGAAATACTAACGCTGGTTGCCGACGAATGTGAAGAACAAGACTTTCTGTTACTACGTAATTTAGAAGGGCTATTCATCAAGTTTGTGTTGGTTCGCCTTATACGTGGTTTATTTACGACGGCATATAAATTATTTTCACTGTCGCTTAACTTGGCGCCATCAGATTCTTCTTCCTCTATTAAAACCTCATCGTATACTCTGTTGAATGGATTTACTGTTCGTATTTCATCATAGAATAAGGACGATGTCTCTTCGGTGGCTTCACTTGGTAGTTCTGCTTGAGGTCTATCAGCGGATATTGTCTTACAATCTTCTGTTTTGTGCTCTCCCAATGATTCACCACTTTCTCCCTCAGAACTCGGCCAGCACTCAGATCGATCAAGCTGATCCATAGTTACAATACCTTCATTACTAACGCTTTTTTGTTTCATAAATAGTTTTACTAAATTAAAAGATTGCTGTTTTGTTTGACTTTTGTCGGTGGAGGTTTGATCGGTTGAGGATGTGCTCATTGGCTCTGAATGCTGACTTCCTTGTGAGCGATTTTGGGAAACATCATAAACTTTCATACATATGGGTGTACTATGTAGCCTTTGGTTTGCAGTGAAAGAATCGACCTAAAAACATATAGTGATTAATAAACGCAAGTATGTAACGTGTTTCGATAATTAATTTTTCATTAACGCATTCACCTACCGTTGAATTGCTTAAGGCTGCCGAATTTATTGAACTACTCATAAGTTTCCTTCTGTATAAGTTTGGCAGACTTTGACTCTTGATTACAGAGTTATTCATTTCATTTGTGGCATCTGATAATTCGTTTGAGTTTTCATTGTTATTACCCGAAGGATGCCTTAAAGTCAAAAATCAAATAATTGTAGACATATTCAGTGATAAGAAATACTAAATAATATTTACAAAATTTATAATGAGTACCAACCTTTGCAAAGGCAATTGACTACTTTGTTTCTTAAGCTTACTCCAAGTAGTTAAACCTAAATCACTTCTAGCCATAGATGTTGTTAACTTATTTGTTAATTTCTTACATCTCTCTAATAATTCTAAATTCCTGCGCGTTCTTTCATCACTATCTAAAATTATCCTCACATCATCTTTATCCAGTTTGTCTGCAAACAATTATTCAAGTTTAATAGAAGCTTATCAAATTAGGCGTTCTGATTCACTGCATTCATCAAACATTATGTCATCTACTTTACTGTGTCTAGGTATTAATTTACTGTTCGTTTTTTTGCTTATTTTAAATGAAACAATATTATCAAAAGATACAGCGTTAGGTACATTACCATGTTTTTGATTGACGGCGGGTTCGGCACACTCACTGTCCTCTGAGTAAATGGTGAGACTTCCTTCAAAAGCTATGGTGTAATTATCCTTGTTGGCTTGACATGTTAATATTAGGTCTTGTTCTGTGGGTAGTTCACAGTCGAGGCTGTCAACACTAAAATGGACACCATGCGCCCCTTCCTTCACCGGAGAAAACAATAATTCTGACTTGCATATTGACATAGTATTGATTGAGCCGACGGATTCTTCTCCCTGATTTAAAGGAATGGACAATCAAACACAGTTATAAATTAAATCTATAACATCAATGGTTTTATGTTGTGAGTTATTGATAGCAAGTACTTTTACTAAGAGGAATCGCATTTCAACGTGCACTCGAAATTATTTCCGGAAGATTACGAAACGTAAACGGTTTCTTTTAAACATAAACAGTGGTACGCTTTAAGTTTAATTTGGAACGTAAAGTGATAATTTGGTAATCAATAAAACATGGAGAGAAGGATGTAGTTATTTAGCTGGAAGCCAGGAATATTTCTTTGATATTTATTTTGTTTATTGTTGGCATAATTTTAACTTTAGAGACGAAATGAAACAGAATCGATTTGTGTTCAGTGAATGGGTTTTTATTATACATGTACATGACTGTGCGGGCGGGCGTTATCAATTTAATTCCCTTTCCTGCTACAAATGAGGTCACAAATCAAACAACTCATAGTCAGCTATGGAACAAATAACAAGACATTATTGTTTTAATGCATGTTGGAATAAACTATCACAAAAGTTAAGGAAAAGAATAATTAAAGCGTAAACAATTCAATTAGTAAAGCATATACGCTGCTAATTGAGTTTAAGACTCCTATATAATTGAAAATGTTATGTACTTAACTACTTTAACTAACTATATAATTATATTTATAAATCTTTAAAAATAATAGTCGTGTGGGTAGTTTTACTATGTCTTTCGATACTTTTTTAACTGTCATTATAATCAAATATAGCTCCCATTTATATACTTAAACACTTACAGAATAATATCCTCCATTGCAGGAGTCCCAATCAAATTCTGTCACACCCATATTTAAGTTCGTAACTATAACACTCACTACACTAAAACGATCGACCACGCGCACAAAAGTTTTCAATTGTCTTTAATTAGATTTATTTATTTAAAACAGTAATAAAATTACATTCAAATATTATCTTACACAAACACAATCATTTATAAGGTCTTGCAATGTGCCCGAATTGACCTCATATAATAAACAATGTAAGATAGACATTGCAAAATTGTACACGGTACAGCACTACTGAAAGCCCAGGGCGCTACTGGGGCAGCGGGCATATTAATTTTAATAATAGCTACTACATGCTGTTCTCAAACTTTACTCTAATTTGATGCAAGGGGCGCGAAGCTACAGACTTCACAAAATCATACTAATGCTTGTATGTTCATATGAAATCATTTGTGAATCTTAGGTTATTATCTAAAATAGTCATTAAATAAGTAATTAAAGTAATTAGTGTTTATGTTTTAATTATCATGTTTACATAAAATAAAATACGAATTATAATTAGTGGTCCTGTAACGTAATTTAAATAAAAATACTCATACATATATTGGTATTTTGAACGAATTCCTTATTTTTTTTATATATTAAAGTTTGGGAATAAATAGCAATTGACGGATCTTCATTGGTAACGCACACATGGTCACCTCATGGCGATAACACATAGAGCAGCAGATATAGCACACTCACACACATGCATGCTGTGAGAAGGGAATGACTATGAGCTGTGGAAGAGTGTAACTGGTGTATTTGATATGATTGACGCAATTCAGTGTGAACGGATTACACACACATTTGTATAAGTCTTATTTTATCGTTACTATTCGAACATCCCGTGGGACTAACGTACTATGGGGCACTGTATAACGAGTAGGTTTGTGAATACGAGCCAAGTACTTTAGACTTTCCATCTATTTGTACACGTCGCTATGACTCCGACTGAGACATTATACTGTTCTAATAATAAACGCGGAGGGTTTGTTTTTTTTTGTAGTGACATAATCTTTGAAGATTCTATTATAAATGTTTAATACAACAGTTCAGTACAGGCATAATCCAAATAATCTAAACAAGGAGCTACATTGTATCGTAATGTTATTACGTATAGCCATAATATACTACATTAAAAAAGTGATAAAAGGTATAAATTTTATAATACTATTTGATTAAACTTATTCTATGCAAAACAGTTTGAAATATATAAGATTTTTTTCAAAATCAGCTAAGCTTCCATAATGCATAAAACTATTGATATAATCGCCATCTACTGACGTATGAATCGTATCATAGTATGTAATTCCAATGAAATAAAATAGATGGCGTTTTAAGATATTTTAAAATTAGAGCGTGTTATGAGATTGTGCGGCATGATGGTGAAAATGTAGGAGAAACATAAAAGATTGAAGTGGTATGGCGAACCTGAAAACTACTGTTGTCACTGATGGAACTGTCGAAACGAAACTTTTCCATCAGCGAGCTCGAGATGCTCGCAAACATTTCGCCGTAGGGGTTACTCTGCAATACACCATTACATACACCAGATAATTTGATGAATCTACCCATGGTGCAATAACAAAAAATTAGTTATTTTTAGATCTATGACCTCGGCTCACTTTAGCGCTCAGATGCAACTGTCTGTTTTGAACAGTCTTGGTATATAAATTTTCTTAAAAATACCTTTGAGCAAGCATATTGAGAAATACATACAATATATATAAAATTATCTTGTATTGAACATAATGAGAATTAAACAGGTTTTCTCTTATGTTTATGGTAGCTTATTTAAATGTAACTTAGAACTATAATTATAGGGAAAGTGGTGATCTGCGCGTGATGTTATTGCACCATGTGCGTTTTAGAAAAGGAATGTTATAGACGTTACGTCTTACAGGGGAATGTTTTTAAAATATATTTACGATTTTAAGTATAAGTGCAGGAGGAAGAATTTCAGAAGTGTCTATTTTCGAGAATAATAAATATGTAATAGTTTCATTCGTGTTTATATGTTATATCAGTATTATAATCAGATCAATATATTAAATTCGTAATTATATAATGAATTATTATATTGTGCCATCACCAAAAGTATAAGAGATCCTTAACCAAATAACAGTCGTATATATCTACCAAATCTTAATAGGTCAGTTATAAATCATATTGAAAATTTAAGACTATACTCGTAAGTATGCCCGTAAATATAGAAGATTAAATATATGAAATCAAAATTGTCAAGAAATTAAAATCAACTACATTATTAAGTTATATATAATATATATAGCACATAACCTGTTCGAATTATCCGATAATTTAACGTGGACATTTTTATTATAAGCAAGTTTAAGGTAAATTAAATTTTGATTATTACATTATGTAAATTCTTGTTTTACCTTCAAGTGATATAACAGAATTTTAGCCTTATAAGGCCTGGTGTTGTAAGCTGAACGAATTTACATGACTTATCAAGCTTATTTCGTGATTATTAATAATGTCTATATATGCTCGTGGTCATTAAAACAATATAAATTGTTATACATAAATAATTGTGACTTTTTGATTTTTGATGTGACCACTCAAAGAAATTACTAATTGTTTATCGTTACTTTGTTACTTTTAAGATTATGAGGCCAAAATGATACTTGTAAAAAATTAAACTTATCAGCACACCTTGCAGTTTCGTCACCCGTAATGTACGCAGTTTCGTCATATCGCTTGAGTTACGGTGTGTCACAATGTTTTCCTTGTTTTCTACATAGTAAACATGGATTTTCCTATTATATAGACTTGATCTAGTTAACTAATCGATTGTTATCCACATTCTTCTGTTCAAATGGTTCGGTTTTTATAAAGTTTATGCAACGACTTGATCCTTAAGAAATAACTTATAGTTGCAAAAATATGAGGAAATTTAATGTTTTTCTTAAGGTCTATAAATAGTACTTCTTAAACGAATGTGCGTGATGTTTAATATATTAATAAAACTATTTACTTAATTGCGAATGCAAAACAAAGTCAGATTATATAACATTTGTTATACGTTCGTAGCGAAGTGAAAATGTGAAAACTCTAATACACCTAGCAGCTAAAGTATGCGTAATATTTCCTCGGCCTGCCTTTTCGGTGAAGCTATTTAGACGTGCCTATATTAACTAATGCTTCACGTTGCGTTATACTGATTAAGAAGCCAATACACTTTCTGTTACTTGTTTAAAAGTCTAAATATTTAAGTTTTAAAATGTAAGAAATCAAACCGGGTATTTTACACATTCTACAAATTTCAATGTATCGTTAATTGAGAATTTTGAGATAGTAATCTTAAGCGGTTAAAATACTCGTGTCGTAATTAAATTCTCAAAATACTTTAAATTATGGGTAAAATAACAAATAATAACCAAGGGCTAGGTATCAGACGAAGATAATATCAGAGAATTTATAGTAAGAGCACTGAATCAAAACTAATATATATGACATGTGAATTTTAATTTGTGAGTTCTTAGTCGTAAAAAATCTGTTCAGTACGATGGTTAAAAATGTTGATTTCAATCTTGTAACAATCATAAATTCTTGATTATGTATATGTAAATAATTGTTTTTGCACATGCTACTCAAGTTCAAATATTGAATGATATAATGGTGTATTTTTATCGCAGATCTGTTAAAGTCGTCAGCTTGACTCACATCATTAGCTCTATCATCGATGATTGCATCGTGTGGCAAATTTGTTGTCATCAGAAGGGCGTGAATGTCTTCGGTTTTAAAGCTCTCTATGTCGGCTTCAGCGAGATTCGCGTCGAAATCTCTCGCTAGATCGTTGTATCGGGATGTAAATTCAAACCGAGAAGTGAGGTCGCCTATGCCTTTGTATGAGGCGGACACGGAGGACAGTACTGAGGTGTGATGACACGAGCCGTCCCGAAATATCGGACTGAAAAAGAGAGAATACATATATAAATACATGACGGGCTAAATAAATAAATAGTTTAGCACTAGATTAACATGTTATTTGTACGTTTAAACGGGTGTAAATACAAAATTCCGGGTTACTAAGCATTCATAGAGAGCAAAATAGTGGAGTGCCTATGTAAAGTAATATTCGCCCTTCGGTTATTGTCTATGACTCTATAAAATTCTAAATACTCAAATATAAACATTGATCGTCAGGGTATTAGTGTTAGCAAAGCGCATTCATTCTTATTGAACACTTAGCACTCATCAATCATTTTCGCACTCAATTGAAATTATAGTGTTTATCATTAAACATATTAACCTAAATGTATGAACATTGAGTTTGAGCAGCTATTGTAGTGTATATTGTTCATATAATAGTGTCTAGATTCTGTTTTAGTGTGCCTCTTGCAACAGCGTACTTATTACGTTGGCAGTACTTGCTACTAAATAGCTGCGTTAATGCATTGTGCAAAATGCTCCTCTGGTCTCCAGAGGTACCGTTCTGATGTTTCGCAAATTACTAGAAAAGCGCTTGCACACTCGCTCCCTACGGACGAAGTCTTTTCAACACGCTTGCAACGATGTAATCAAATCTTGAAAGGAAATTTTCTACTAAAAATTGATGCACATTATATTTACCTATACATACGTCAATTGAATATAAATATTTCTGTGTTTATTAAATCTTAAATAAAAACATTGAAAATATTAAGTACACTCTCACGATTAACAATTTTAACTGTTCCTTCTGCCAAATAAAGACCTTAATACAGTTCGTAATTTGTATCTACTATCGATAGATATTTCGCTCAATTGGACAATGTATTATAGTTGAATAAACTATTGTAGTAAGATTATCGAGAGAAAATTGTTTGCTATTGAAATAGAATATTTGAGATCTCAGGAAGTAGCGAAGTGTTATGCTCGTTCTGTATTTACCGAGGATGTTATTACTTATTAAGTGGTCATATAATGAACTTACTTGTAGTCGAGAAACCACAGATATCCCGAGTTGTCGCAGTGCGCGTCGAGGTCATCGTGAGTTGAATGTTGGCTGCCAGCGAGACTGGGGTTGCTGTTACAATCCTCATCCACGCCTGCGACACCGGGGCTGGCAGCCTTCAGCCCCAACCTTGGCGGTGGCCCTGAAATACCAGAACATTACACTTAATACAAGAACAATCGATCTATCAAGGTTTACAAAGCTGAGCGAGAGCAACTCTTTCAGCCAACATAGCTTCACTAATTAACGCAGTATAACGTGCAGGTTTGTTTAGTACAAATGTCAATTAATATTGGACGAATGGAGGCAAAACCACGTTTATTAATAAGGCACTACATGTGCATTTGCAGTGCAGCTATTTTATATATAGTTGTTTAATTGATATACATTTTCTGTACTAGTTAAGCGGATAGCTGTTAGCGATTTTTAAATTAGTCGTACCGTTCATACTGGTCATGTAATTAATGTATATTTTCTATAATGATAACATTTATTTATAGAATATTTTTCCTGTATTCGTACACTTTATGCGCTTGTAAAAGACAAATTCTTTCGAGAATCATTCTGGCGTATAAGGCTAGATACTAAAACGCAGTGTCCCTTTAGAGAACGGGACGTGGGTGGACAAGTTGGCGGCCTGCCCTATAAGGAAACCTGGCCCTCATCCACAGAGGAAGGAAAATGGAACACAAACATGTTTATAACATACTTTAATGATTTATTTGTTTTTCAAAACTAAAATAACAGCACGAGTTAAATCTGAATTTAGAAGTTAGTTCTCTTGCCTCATACCCTGAACTCTGTATAAAAACTTATGAAATCTAAGGTCAATAATAGTCGCATAATACAACGCAGACAGTGAACTACTCTGTGTGAGACAAGTTAGGAAACTTAATGACGTAAGCCTGACTCACTCATGATACATCCGAACAGCTATGACCGGCCCCACAATTGTTTTTATTAGTTAAATCAAACTTGGAAGTCGAGTAGGTATTGACCATTTGATGAATCATTTCCTCGAAACAGGTAAGTATATGATAAATTTCGATATCAGAGAATGTTACGCATTATAAGATCATTAATGATTAATCTGGCATTATTAATTATTGTAAACAAAATCAGCTGTTAAAACATAAAAAACGCTGTTCGTATATAACCGTACGTGTTGTTACTTTTTAAACAAACTTTAGTCTAATGAAGGTTTGTACATATATCCATCATGTTGTAATTCACCACTAGATGGCGTTGTAATAAACATACTTTACAATTTAGAAAATTGTTATATATTTTACAATAAGTATTTATATATGAAAAGACTACTTATAACGTTCATGTATGTGAAAATAACTTTGAAAATTCTTTACATATAATTGTATTCTGTCTTCGATGTATGTTCATTAAATACATGTTGAAAACAAAGCAGTATACAGAAGTGGGACAGAAAAGATTTACAATACAATGGGATCTTGCAAATCACGCTATTGACAGTTGTAGCTAGTTAGTCTTGTTGCGTTGGCGTTAAGCCTAATTGGCCGAGTGGATATCAATGTCGAACGAAGGTAACGGTCAAGGGAGGAACAAATAAAATTCAAGGCCATTTCGACAAAGTATTCTAACACTAGCCACTTTAATTTGAATTTTTGCTTCGCTGCTCTCAATTCTGGTCTAAGCAAGATGGTGCTGATAAGATAAATAAATCTCATGAATATTCACTAGCAAAAACGTGCCGTGAGCAAAAATGATTGGCAGACTTTAGCTCGCAGGAATTGAATTTTGTTATCTAGACATTGGTTAGATATTTTAAACGCTTTTATTAGTTTTAGGTGTAACTAACAAAGCATGTTATCAAATCTGGGAAGTCAATTGAAAGTTGTCGCGAGGAATTTTTTCTTTGTAGCAGCGATCACAATAACTTTATATTATGAAACAAGAGAATAAAACTATTTTTAAGACATTTCAACTGACGAATGGGCTGATTTCAATGCGAATTTACAGCATATTAGAAATTGTTTTTAAATATATATCATGTACATGTACTCAGGCGTTTGGGCATTTAACGAAGGAAGTAAATTAAAAATGTTAATACTGTTTCACATGTATTATAACATGAACGTTAAAAATTTTATGCAAGTTAATTTACATAACATTCGAAACATACAATCATAAGAAGTCATTATTGTTTAAGGAAACGTGTGGTACGCAGAGCTTTCGAGGATGTTTATTCAAATAGATATTGAAAAGGAAACAGATGTAATTGCTATGCTATAATCAGCAATAAGGTAGACGTTGCAACGGGGGTCCGTGAGCTGCATTCCACAGCACCGAGGCAGACGGTCAGCGGTGGGCGGACACGCTATATTAGCTCATTTCTTCAATTTACTTGCATTAAGGAATGTAAGTGAAGTGAATTGGAAACTAAATGAATTGCATTTTCTGGGGACGTATTCATATTTATAAACAGATTATACGTCTCACTGTTCTGTGCTCCAAGTGACAAACGTTTATGAAATCCATTACAATTGCCAATAGGTAGGTGGTTTGGTTCCTTCTTACGTCATCTAGTTTCACCAATTAGAAATCCTTTTTTGTCTACGTTGTATCATATGATATTATTGTACTTAGTCTAAGATTAAAAAGATTTCTTTAAGCAGTATAATAATTATTCAATGAACCCTTGTTTTATTTAACACATTGGTAACAAGTAAATATATATTTAAATATCAACTTTAAAACAGATTGGAAACATCACTAGTTAGGAATATTTTCTATATGTGCACAAATTGTTTGCATTGAATATTACCATTATTATTTAGTAAATATTATAACCCATATTAAAAGCTTTTTTTTATCATTTTCCTGTAAAATTGTTCCATTATGTTAGAATTGAAGCGATGATATTATTGTCATATTATTATTTTAAGTCCTGTGTCCTCAATTCTTGTATGCAAAGCATAATTGATGTAGGTAATTATAATTGTGGGGATATGGTATGACGCAAAATACGTGTGTCCAAACAGTTGTGTCAAGGATTAATATTTAAATGAGCAGTAGGTATAATAATCAATTATTCTTCGAATACCAATTTCGAATGTCAACTTAAAAAAACAAATGAACCGACAAGTGGAAAAATCAACAGAACTTAAGAAGTTCGTACAGTATTTCTATATATTATTTAATGACTATCAGTACTGAAGAATAGCCATTATCATAATGCTACCTGTTAAAGAAAAACATTATAACAATGGTACATTTGACCGGACACGGTAGACGGAGCATATCAAAATGTCAGCTTTAAAAATCAAACAATGGCTATTTGCCAGCGATTTTATTTTCCTTAATGCGAGTCTGTTCTCATTCGTTGCATAACACCAATAGAAAAATGGATTAATGTGTCTAACAGTGTTTATAAATTTTAATTTGGTTTTTCGGGTAAAAATATTTAGGTGAAATGTCTTGTTTTCTTTTCTAGCTCTGAAGCAACCGTTTTTCAATTTGTCACATGTTCGAATCTTTTCATTAGTCGAAGTCAAAACTAAATATTTATATGTATTCATTTTAATTGACAGGTTAAACATTTAATGAATACCTCATTTGAAACGGGTTTAAATTAGGTGAATAAAATTATAAATTGAATAATCTCTTTATAAATTTCGCAGTCAGTTTTTGCAACGTTCTACAAACAATGGATTGCCCGTGAGATATCAAGCTAATTTGGCCGTGAGTGCCGGATGGAGGTCACTGGCTTCTACCAATGTATTTTTCTGATGTTTGCGACACAGTCTATTCGTCAGAGAAAACGAAATACTTAAATTTCATAGTACTGGTAATTGACACGGATATAAGTTTTCTATCAATTTGAATAATCCAGTGAATCCCTATTAGAATGCTAACTGAAAAGATTGCTAAGCAATCCTTATGTTGATAATCTTATACATTACCAAGCTATGGTTTGGATATTTAGAAAGAACACTTTAGTATTTAAAACAATAAATTTGCCATTTGAATAGCGTGTGCAGTAAATTCAAAATTTGGACAGAATATTCCTTTAGTTATAACAAAATTATGATCTATTCATAAACTTATAATGTACTTGAACCTGTTCTCTAATAGAAAAGGTTAAAGTAATTGTTTTATCTATATACTGAGTGCAGTTTTTATTTACATAAAACATAAATGAGGAAGTCCGCGATGTTATTGACTTGGTGCATAATTATGAAGTTTTCCGGCAGCATATTTCTCTTTAATGCTTTATCCGAGTTTCACCTTCGTTCGACGCTGATAAATACTAAAGGTTCAAGTTTTCACGGACAATATACTGAAATGACATTTAAAAAGGGCACCTACTGACTTTATTTTGTAAACTAGGCGCCATATTTACCAATACATTATACAATCAGCTGGTACAGAGATGTCATCGGCAGTAAATATACAGTAATTTTAAAATAAGAACATAACACTGGCTTAATGTCTTTTGAACGACAAGACGTATATAAGCCAGTAAAGATTAAAAATGTTCTGAAATTTTTAGCATATCCGGTCTCTACCTGCGTAAGGCATGATTAAATATATAAAAATTAAAAAACTACATTGGACACGGACTAGAAATAATAAGTCGGCCGAATATTTGAAAAATTTATATTGTATTCTTTAATTATTGGCTAAAAGTGATGATATCTTTAGAACCTTCAAATCACCAACGTTGTATTTATAGGTTTTAAGAATAATAAGTTTCACTGAGCTATTAATAAACTCATCTAGTTAACTCGTTTGGGGTTAAGACTGGTTATTAATTATGTGACTCACTCGGTAAAACATTATGTTAATTAAGGAGGGTGAAACGCCACACTTACTCTGTACTTGTTTTATTAACATCAGTTTTGCGTGAAGTAATATAAGCAAAAATAATTTACAGAAAATCTGTACGACCTGATTGCTTATGTATGTGAAAATATCGATAGGCCGGTAAGCAAGAAATTCAAAATCGCATTCGTTTATGTGTTGCTTTAACGAGAAACTTATATTAATCAAGTAATTATTGCGAATAACGTGAAAACCTTAAGAGTATTTAATCAATGAGTAGTCTATAGGCTTGACTTGCAACTAACAAGCTTATAAATCATAACTTGTTTTGATAAAGTAGGAAATATTATTCCACTAATATTATAAACGCGAAAGTTTGTAAGATTATTTGGATGTATCTTTGTTATTCTTTCACGCCTAATCTACAGAATGCATTTTGATGAAACTTTATAATAATACAGCTAACACATCAGAATAACACATAGGCTATAATTTATAAGATATTTTGCCACGGGAGAAATCGCAAGGCACAGTTGGTTATTCCAGAACTAGCTTAATAGTTAAAATTGCGAAGATAACTTTCACCTTAATCCTTTCAAGTCACCGTAGACCACCGTTGGTGATGGTAAACATAACACATTTCCATGAAATGTCAATGTTTGTCTACCGAGAATAAACATTGTGCTCGTAATGGGATCAGTTGTACGAATGCTGATGATTCATGAAACTTAACTATTGACTTCACACTTGATCTCTCCTAATATTGAATACTTGAAAGTTAAGTTTAAGTAGAACGTAGTTTTATGGGTATTTTAGAAAGAGGTTATATATACAAGCAGTTTAAAAATTTTCTGGTTTCAGGAACTACGCACCATCAAATCTACATCATTGCACAAAATTTTACTTCGATACAAATGACAAAATAATTAGTAATATAAACCTTTCATGGTTTGATTACCTCGTTTATATGAAAATTAAAACATAGATCTCCATTTTAAAACTTAGTAATCCGAAAAATGTAAAGATTCTTTTCTGTAACACATCGTTCTACGAAATAAATTATAGTCTATATAATATTTTAATCCATATAAAACTCTGGGTTAAATATTTATACAACATCAGTTATGTTTAAGGATAAGAGTTTATTTTGTTAAAGAAAACACTAATCTTATAAGACCGTAAAGTATTTTTGGAGATTGTATAGATTTATTTTTTGTTGTAACTTTATTATGTGAGCCCACATTGTCATCTGATCCTCTTTGGAATTTTAACTAGAAGCCTTTGTTGATATAAATTATTAAAGGTCTTCTATATAAATAGGAATGTAGAAAACGAGATATTAATTTTCTTGAACCAATAAGTTTTCTATGCACATTTAAGTTAACAACAACAAATAAAAGAAGTTGGAATAAAGCCTTATTTCATCATTAGATTACTTCAGGATATTAAACTGTTATCCAAACTAGGATAAGTCACTCATAGGTTAATTTCAAAACCAGAATTGAAAGTAGATCAAATTTATATCAATCTATATTTGTTAGATACAGGTGATGCTTTTAAAAATGAAATAAAGTCGACGTAAAAATCCAACTAAATAACTAAAATAATATTCGTTTCGTTTTAGTGCACATTGCCGTTATATTGACGAATGTAACATAAAGCAATAAAAATTTGGTCCGCAAGTGCCATAGCACTCCAAGGCGATATTTTAATCGTAAATGAGTCACAAGAAAAAGGAACCGTTAAACATAGAAGCGACAAAAAGAAAGCACGCAAGGCGCCAGATAATTTCAACATGCGATGTCCACTGAAAATGGAAGAAAGACGCCATAAATAGTTCCTCCTCCTGCATGACCAATTTGCTAATTTTACAATCCGCCTACTCCCCTATCTTTAGCTTGTTAGTGTAATAAAAATAAAGGACTTTAAAGGGCTTGAAGATTATAAAAACTCGCAATCTAATTTCGGCGAATTTATCTTAACAAATTTGGATCAAAAAGGTCACGCTAAAGACTTTTACAGGGTATAAACTTAAAGGCTAAAAAAATGGATACCAAAATTAGGATGGGTAAATTAAATTTCATTTCACTCGAGTAGACTATAAATTAACTACGTACAGAAAGGTTTTTATCTAAACAAATTTCGTAACCAAATTGCGTATATACTAGTTCATTGCTTCAAGCAAAAAATTCATAAAAATGTAATCGACACGTACTAAGTAATAACCTTGAATGAAATATTGAATGCCGACAGGTTACCGACATGTGTCTATACATGAACAAGAATCTGGAACAGTCTTGTTTAAAAAATTTTAACTAAAGCGGTAACAGCCGTTGCTTTGTCAGCATAAGTTTACGAGATGAACTGTTAACGTGACGAAAGGTGGCCACAATCAATAGACAAAACGTTAATGGAACATCTGACCAAAAGTAATCGAAATTGTTTTTCGATGTTGAGACGCCTATGTGCCCGGAATAAGGTATAGTTTTGTGTGGCGTACCGTACATATGGAGACGGGGCTGACGTGCCGTGTCAGGGCCATTCGCATCAAATGCGCTGATGGGTCTGTTACGGTGACGATAGATGCCTAAACGTTGTCTTCCTTTAAAAGCATCGGATACAAGCTTACAATGAGAATAGACAAAAGTCGTGTTACTGTTATTAGCTTAGTTTGGATAAAACATTGATAGATGTTTTTCATGAACGTCTTTAATAATGTATTTCCTTGAATAGTCAAGGTTAATTAACAATTCAAATGAGATTAACATTGTTCTTGTAAAACATATGTTGGAAGAATCAAAATAATCAGATGGTAATCCTAATTTTTTAACCAGGTTGCCTGATCTATTAAAATATTTCTATTCAAAATTCTACTCGTTACAACATCTGTATTTGACGTAAGTATAATCTGAGATTAAAGACACATTAATATAAATGATTATCATGAACTGTATTCCGTGAAGAAATTACATTAATAACAAAAACATAATTTTATAATACAGTAAATTCTGAAATTCTTTTCCTCAAAGCAATTTGGTAAATTATTATATGTACAATAAAAACACAGCCATTTGGTAAATCACTCTGATCTGTACAATAGTTTGTAGGTTGAAGGCAAAAAGATAGAAGATGACTTCCACATTACAGTTTTTTGTCTTTAGTCAAGTGATTTCCTTTATTACTTCAATTACATTTTATATATTTAGATAGTATTAAGAATATTCGACCATTTACTTTAATACATATTAATAAATAGCTTTAATAAATTGATAAGCAACAATTAAAATTTAACGTAGGACATCCAGTTAAATTCTTAAAGGTTTAGAGAGTAAATCCTTATTGCTTTGTTGGACTACAAGCAAATTGACAGTTAAACTATTAAAGATAAAGATTATAAATGGGATTACCATATAGGCTGGTATTATCACGACCAAACCTGTGAAGTCAGACCATTATGCGTCCATTACTGTACCGAGAGAATATTTCATTGTAGCTGTTAGAACCTGTTACACGATTGTTCAACTATGTAAAAGAAAATATTATAAACACGAAAGAAACTGTCGGATATTCTGGACTAGATTGCTGTTCCTATTTTAGTGGCTAGATGCAGACAAAATGAACATTAAATAAACCTAGTAATAATAACAAAAATTACGAGCTAATATATAATTTTTGTTATTGCTCCATTCTCTTTCGATTTAGAATCTTAAAACAATATTTTATTTCATGTGACAACAGAATTGACAATTGGAAGATACTGATTGACATTTCCTTTCGTCTGACAGTCGATTCTTTCATTTTTTTTTTTATTTTTATTCTGCTATTCGGGACGACGGGTCACCTAGTAAGATTAAAAAAGAAAAATAAAGTTAAAACACCTAAAAATATTTTAAAAGTCATTAAAAAATTAAATGAAAATTACAATTCTTATTATGATACCTACTTATTATATTCCATTTTATTTTTAGTTATATAGTATTAAAGTATAAATTTACTTTAAAATATGATAACAAATCGTTTATACGGGAATATAGAAAAGTATTGTTTTAGACGTTTTCAGGCAATTTAAAATGCAATTTAAAAAAAAAAATAAGTAGCGTTCTAACTTTAAATTTAAATATTATTTATTGACTAAAGATAGCTGACATCTAAAAAGAATTCATTACAGAAGTAAAAATAAAAATATGCCTATAAAGTACAAATTTAAAACAAAACACAACGAGTTCCCATAAAAGCGTGATAAAAACCTCAAACAAAAGGTAAATAACCTAGATATAAATAATTCATTGACATACACATGTACACAATTAGTTTTCCTCAAGATTACGTGTAAGTCTGTACGAATAAGGAATACGTTATTTTATTTTTAATATAACATTTATTTTTTTGATAAACGAAAGTGGATCTAATAGAAAATCGAGTCATCAACCGTTTCGATGCAATTACCCAGGGTAGTGCATGCGTTGCCTTACTTAGAATACAAAGGCCCCCATCAGATTTATTTCATTGTCGTGCGTACCAACCAACATCGACATTTGAATATATTATACCACGACACTCCTGCGTAATGACAACTTACGTTCAATTGTTTCACATTTCACACCCATTAATTAGTGGTTTAAATTTCAACAATGGCGCGTTCCCAAAATAAAGAGAGCAAAGTCATTAAAAATTACTTCAATTAATTTATTTCTAATGTCATTACTTTGTAGATATATTCGTCGGGTTTGCATTTAAATTAGTGTCCATAAAATAGTTATTGGTACGTATGGATAGTTTTAAGGCTTGTGTTTGTAGGAATATTAAAATTCCATGTAATAAATGGTTTGTGAAATGCGCTGTGTTTAGGCATCGATATATTAATTACTATGAAGAAATAGAAATTGATAGAAGTGACAAAATCGTTAAATCTATACTTTACTTTAATACTATAAAGCTGAAGAGTTTGTTTGTTTGAATGCGCTAATCTCAGGAAACGCTGCTCCGATTTCTTTCAGTGTTGGATAGTACGTTTATCGAAGAAGGCTATGGCTTATATTTTCAAAAAAATTAAGGATGCTTACCAAAAGTCTAATAATGTAACCCAAGGTGTCAAAATCGAAATGAACGCGTTCGAAGCCGCTGGCAGAACCTAGTTCAGGGTAATTACGTAACTGAGGCGTCTCCTGTCCTGTCTCGTCTATCATAAATATGACAAAGGAACGTCGTACATTTACATTTTGTACTACAATTAGATACTTAGTACTATGGCAGATAAATACCGACGACTCTGTTCGCAGTCGTCCTTGACTTACGAGTTGGCGCCAAGAGACCGCCCTATCAGCTTAGGGCTTACCGCTTTCTCGTTCAATTTATATTTAGCATTATGGCAACATCGGCGCGGTTTATTGTTCGCAAATGACTGTGAAACCGTCGATTGCCCATTTATTTGTCAAAGCGGGCTTGCCCAATTAAATTAATAGATCAGTGTCGTGACATTCTGGTACTACTATGGTTCCATTAGGAAATTGTAAGGAACTAGTTCTTATCTGCACTAAGCACGGCAGATATTAAGTAATATCAGTACTAAACAAATTTGTATTCTAAAAATTGACCATTGATGCGGATTTCTTTCTAATTTCGAAAGTTTTAATTAATGTTTCGAGATGGAATCTCTGTTCTTAAATAACCCTAAGAAAAATTACAGACAGACACATAAACAAGCATTTTCAAAATTATTTATTAGTAATCAACATTTATAAGAATAAAGCCATTAATTTAACTTGATATTAGCATAATATTTTTACATATATTTCTATTGTATAATTTAGGATGAAACTAATTTAGACGTTTGGTATAAAATTCAATTTCTCTCAAACCTACCTTAGGCTTTAAAGACAATTTACAAAACGAATATTATTATTTTTTTCAGTTAACTTAAGAAAAGCCTTAAGTTTAACGAATTGTCAAAATTATAAGTCGAGCATACTAACAAATGTAAGTATAACAGATAGTGAATACAAGTATTGTAACAATAGGGTCAAGAGGGAGTGTTGGATAAACGGTATCCGTAAGTCAATGACCATTGCCGACTTGACATATTACCAGTAAAATACCGTAATGGCTATATGTAACATACAATTTAACGCTAATTAAGACGACATAGAAAACTCTTAGAGATATTTTAACACATTAAAACTATCACGAATAAAATATAATATTTCACATGAGTAGCAACGAGAATATGTACTAAACAAAATTTTACACAGTAAATCCAAGATTTTTATAAAAATAGTTTTCAACTCATGATGCTCATTGATGATAGATGATATCTTAGCCAGACTATTATTATTTTAATATCAATAAAACTTGAAGTACGTTAGAGAGAAGCTGATTTCAATGTAGACGAAGGCGCCGGCATAAACTAGTGAATTAATATTAGCCCGTATAAATAGAATAGACTTTAGACGAGGCATGGACAATGAATTCCGTAGACCAGACGCGTTCCATATGGTTGAGCCAGGAAAGGGAATATATGATTATGTTTTTCACTGTTTACCCCTCGGTATACAGTAAACATACAAATATTATTTTGTCGTATTGACGTGAAAGCAAATAGTTCAAAACGTATTTGAAATAAAGACTTTCAACTGACTAGTCTAATAAAATATTTGTATGACCCGCCTCGGGTACATACAAGTTTAAATCCGTTATAGAACACAAAACGGAAGCAACGCACGTCTCGTAGGGACGTTGTTTAACGAGATACTATTTAGGTATAAGAAATCATAATTTTATTATTTTGCACGTGCATGTCAAATACGTAATGTTTGTCACTTTTATGAAGTCCATTTTGTAACAAAATGAGCTCTGTAACCTCTCACCTTCAAGTCGATCAAATGACATGAAAATAACCCCTATCTTGATCGACTTAAGTGTCAATATCATAGTAGCAAGAGACCGTAATGTGATTTCAGAAACGTCTAACAATTTGATATTAAGGGTGCGTGCGTAGTCACGCATGAGAATACTTATTGATAAAGCTCATTTGAAATATGTCAGCTGTTCAAGCATGTAATCAGTATTTTCAATTTCCCAAAACAGCGGCTGGTGCTAAATAGCAGCAGTGTGCGTCCGTTGCGAAAACTCGTAAAATACCGTCAAAGCTAAAATAAGAACACTGGAATTTTGCATATTAAACTTTATCGCTTGTGTCTTGCCATCTAAAAATATATTCGATGACACTAATTTTGATTATTTGAA
>JAOSYY010000016.1:6641953-6654330 GCA_025727935.1 Hebomoia glaucippe
AACTTCCTATAAAATTGATGTTTCATAACGTTTAATTTAGTAAACGATACTCAATTTATGGAAATTATAGCGTTTATAAATCAATGTGAAAATTACACGGCGAATTATAATAAAAACGTAACGACAGGACATAACTCAACCTACCTAACATTAATAGTCGAGCTATAAATGGGAGTACCCAATAAATATCAATAAGAAGATAAATATGTCCAAGAATCATAAAATCTGAAAATATATACTTGATGCTATTTTAAAATGAATTACCTAGGATGCGGTACGTTGTTTAATAACAAGTAAGACCTCTAAAATAAGACTTATATTCACACAATTCTTTACTTTTCGATCAATAAAACTTCGCATCCCTTTTTAGAATATGTGCGCAGGAAGTAGCGTTAGATCCGGTATAGTAAACAATTATATTAAGAATAGATTCAGGGAGTCAAAATGTACAAAATTTAAACAGAAAACATAGGCAATAATAAATGTTGATCAATTTTAATAATTAACTTATTAAATTAAAATTTGTTTTTCAACCACTCATAATATATTATTAAATTAAATTATTTGAAACGAATAACAAAAGTAAACCATTATGATATCACGTAGCAAATATTCGTCAAGAAATTTGATTTGATAATGTTCCCAGAATACTTATATCTATTATATCAACTGCAATTTGGTAATTGTAATTTACAAAGAATATAGAGCTTACAAAAGCTGCTATTTCTCAATTTATAGTGGGCGCGAATCATACTTTACTATTCGCCACTGTCCTCCTACGCATTATAACAACTTTCATTTAAAAGAATTATGAAAGCCTTGATTTATGATACGCTTGAATAAAAGAACAGGCTGATAATACATACAAAAAAAAAGAATACGATAGCGAACCTCGTTTTGGGTTTTAAAAAAAAATATTAAAGAAAGACGTCGATCTCGAGGAATTAAAATTAGACATACTAACCGTATCTAGTCCACTTGTGTTAGTTTCAGGAAAACACGCATATATTCTGTGTTAATCAAGACACGTACGTTGTGACCACGATTTCAATTTCCAATAATTCGTCACGAATTTATCGCTGTTACCTAAGTCTTAATTAACCATCTAGATATGTAGCAATAGTCACAATATAGTTTCTTTTTCCCATACACGTTTACAAAATCCATGGAAATAGAAGTTAATAGACGTTACGCAATGAATTTTAGTATAATTTTCGAAAGCGAAATGAAAATGTTATCGACAGAATATATTAAAATGTCATTACGTATCGAAGTGGATAATTGATGCGCGTGTCTATCTCCTTTGATTTTGATTATGTAATAGATAGTTTCTTCCTTCAAGCTTTATATAACAAGTTTACTAATAAAATTAATGAGTAATAACTATAGTCTTAAGGAATTATAGAGTGAAGTGTATAAATACTTTCGCTGAAGATTAGATAGTATCTTTCGTTTAAGATAATGAGTTAGGTGTGTACTTACCTGTGAAAAAGGTGTCTTAATACAACAGGTCAATGCTGTACGTCAAACCAAAGCCTAAACAAGAACTGAAATGAAAATCGTGTAACATAAGCCCAATGTATGATGAAGGACACAACGTAGGACATACTTGTTCACCTCGGTAATACTTTCCAAGGACTAATGTGTAAATTAAATTTTTCGTCCTTGCAATAAAGTTCAGTTTTGTGCGGATTAAAATTTCTAATGAAGATATCTGGTTAGCAGCAGAGCGTGAAGCATAAAAAGATGCACTAGAGTAAAGACTGCATTCGCAACAGTACTACTCTGTTTACAAAACTCTTTTGAGGAATTAAAAAGATTTAGAAACAAATACAAATGAAACACGCTCCGTTTTTGGTTTGCACTGATACAGTAGCTGCAATCTTCGTTTTTGTACACTATTGTAGGAGGCTTTTGTGTGAAATCAATTATCTTAGTGAACCACGTTTTGTTTTTGGAGTGAGACACTTCAGTCTGGTACCAATATAAATTGATAGGTAAATTAGTTTTGAATGTATTGTAGAGTTTGCACCGAAAGAAAATTTTAAATGAGTAAAGTAACAGTTACATAACAAATAACTTGGTCATAAACAGAAGGTGTAATTAGAAACTTCATATACTCGTATGACAATAAAAATAAATAAATGAAATTGTAAATGTGTTTGTAATATTTAAATAACTATTGTCTATACACCTATGATAATATATGGGATATTTATAAAAGAGAGACAATTTATAGAATATTTGCTTGTCTGCTTGTTTCTGCTAATCTCGGAAACAGTTGGGTCGGTTTTTCTGGGACTTTCACTGGTAAATTAGACTTCTTTCATTTTATTTTGTCATCATCATGTATACATAAATCAGCTCTGGAAAAGTAGCAGGTCAAGCTTCGTTTAAAAGAACCTACAAACACCTAAGTATTATGTTCAATCACAAATTTCCGCTACGGAAATTGAAACCATAAAACACTGGACATCTGTATTAACCAACAATGTGTTGTCTATATACGATAAACAAATCGAATTGATAGTGAATACATTAAAGTTCGTCAAAATGGCGTCAGTAATTAACAAACACGAGTTGGATGCGGGCGAATGAATTGAATGGGGCCTGTTGATCGAGGAAATCGCCAGAGCAATGAACTGGGCCATTAATTTAGTCGATGTATTGATCACCAAATGGGCTGTAATTTTATTCTTAAGTTTGCAAGATTATTAAATTGGTATCAAAGGCATTTTTACATTAATATATATTCGACAAGACTTATAGACACTGTAAATCGCGTTTTCACTCGTTCTAAATTCTTGGATGTAATGTACGTCCATTATGTATAATTAAAAAGTATGCAATGATTATTACTTATTTACATAGGAACGAGGCAATGAATTACAGTCAAAGTTAGGCTGTTAGACGATCTGTGCGGGAACAATAATTTAACAATTAATTATTAATAACGCAGATTACTCCTAATAATACGCTTATATCTAATTATATGAGAACATTGTCGGTATATTAAATTAACCTTAACATTATTTTGGGCCAAATTTAAAATAGTAATAAAAAATTATTTGTTTAAAAACTGTAAAGTCGATAGTTGACATGCATACATTGTTCAGACTTCAGAGAGATCCGCTTAGGTCAATATAGCTATGGAGCTTGTTGACACGAATTTTGCCACACAAAAAGTAACTTTCGCCAATGTGACAGCTGTAATATAAGCAGTAGGCAAGTACTTTCCACTGTAGGAGTCAGAGTACAACCATTGTATTCAGCGAAAGTACACAGAAACAAAAGGTTACGTATGGAAATGTACGTTACTTTCGTCGTATATTTGGAATTTTGTACCTTGTGATAAGAGCAAAGCTAACAAAATAAAATTATCAACTTGGCATCACTGGCCACAATAAGTCAAAGATTGTTAACAGTTAACCTGAAATATAAGATAAAGTAATGATTCGACTTTCTTCATCCATCAATGAGAATTGAGAACGCTGATCAATGTACAGTTACGTAAACTGATTTGGAAAAAAACTACTTTTTGCATATAGAAAGACTTGTTTCTTTTGCGGCGAATTTTTATGTAAGATTTAAAATTAAATATTAGACGTGTAATTGATCCAATGAAGTGAATATTTTGTATACGTCATTAAGATTTTATAATTTCTTTGAAAGCTGTCAGACGTCTCGATTGATAAGTAAATTTATCGGATATAGTCTTGTGTCAAATATTGATGCATGCTGTGATACCATGGATATGTTTAGAAAGTCACACGAGCAAGTTCTTATTGACTTATCTCATCGAGAGGTAACTTGTATAACCATATACGACAAGAAGTTGTCACTCGCACCATGCTGGGCGCGTCTGACTCTCTATCAATTAATCTCTTTCCTAGAAATTCCATTGAATTGTTGCTACGTAGCGCCGCGCCGTGATAGCTCATCATTTTCCATTACATGTCACTTGTCAGCAATTAATGCGGAAATGTAAAACAATGACGGCGGTTGCATTCGAATAGTTATTTATAATTTATATTCTAAACCTTGGCGCTTGGTAATATTGAAATACTTGGGGCACGCAGCCAAGAAGAGCTGCAGTTAATATGAACCTTGAACTTTGTGACACAGCTAATGGTAGCACGCGAACGCTCCCTCAGGAAATAAGTTAAAAATCGTTTTTGTGTATTAAACTTATTTAAATACGCTAACACGTCCCGAACGGAATTTTAATATTCAAAGGGTGAGTAACCGATGCGGGTCTAGCACCCTCAAATAATGCAGCAAACGACACCACCCCATATGTTTTTAAACCCCTAATCTAATTTAAGGTGGAACCAAAAATCGATTACTTCGCTTTCCTGAGATTACCAAAACCGGTTGCAAAACAACTTTAATATAATCATAGCAAATCACAAGATTCACAGACATTTTTAATTAACATTCTTTCTATGTCCATTGAATCCAGAATGGATTTAGTCACCATGTAACGAGTTCGTATTGACTTTTTTTCCTACACGCTCGTTGCGGTTTTAAGCTATTTCATGGTCGAACAGAATGTTGGATTCAGGAAATGTTTATTCTTTTTTTCTCTTACTACAAGTGTATGATTAAAAATGTTACTCATTATATGCGTATATGCTCTTCGTTTGTTAGGATTTACATAATGAAATACGTTAAATTTACATAACAAAGTTGCATAATGAACACGGATATACTTATGTACTTCGAAAGCGTCGGGCATATGATGCGCTCATATCGCTTAGTGATGTGTGTATGAACTGGCCAATTTATCGCGGCTGGCTTGCACAAATACCGCAGCCAATCACGTCATGGCCGATGCATTTTTACCACGAGCTTCGTAATCCACCTTGAAGATCGCAGGATAAAATTACAATTGCTTAATGCAAAATATTGCTTTAGCATTCTACAAATTGTATATGTCTTGTTTATTTTATATTGGTATCAATTGAATATGATATGGAATTTCATTTATAATAATTAGAATGTGATCTCACGAACAAATTAAATTTTCGGATTTCGCTATCCAGAATAACAATAGTTATATGTACAAAGTACATTAAATCGACGAGTGTGGATTAAAACGTTAATACAGTCAGGATTACAGGAAGCAAAAGGAACATATCAGGATCGCAGCAGGTGCTAAAGCCCTAGTAGTACCTATCGTACCACGGCAACGAGGCTTGATTTGATGTATCAAAAATAAATCTAAATTCATATATGATACAAATTTTATAAAAGAAAACGTATATATGAACTAAACAGAAATACGTCATAACTTTTTATAATTCATTAAAGACCTCATTAATGTTTTTATTAACGTCGATAAACTATGAACTGAACATTATCTAATATTCTAAGATAAAAAGTGAAGATAAAAAACTCAAAATGATAATGATAATAATCTGTTTCAAACGAGTTTGTAAAAGAACATTTAATAGCAAGGATTAAAATTGTCAGCTCTGTGTGTATACTGCCTCGGGGCTCGTGGCGAGGCGTTGTGATCGCTGATAAAAGGCGAACATCCCATAATTTACGTCTAGGCAGCTATAATACTAAACCTAACTCAGAGTATGAACCGCCTACCACACGGATAACATGACATCCTATATTCTCAACAAGTTTGCTGCCAACGCTGTATTGCTGGCACTTTAATTTAGTGTAAATGGGATTTACGGTTTTCTGTGAAATGAAATAATTTAATATCTATACAATAAATATGTTTGAAGTGTCTGTTTGTAATAAAATAACAGTTTTGATCGAATATGAAATTGAATAAGTTTGATATACATTATAGAAATAAATTTATACGTTTTTCGTTTCTTTAGTCATCTGTATGTTCCGGAAATCGTCAAAGTAATTAGAACAATTTTGACAGGACTAGGTAATGCTATAAAAAGTAATTTAGACTACTTTTATTTTAGACAAATAGTTAAGGTTCCACAAAAAAACATTAAGCCCACGATATCACGATCTATCGATTTAAATGAGAAATGGATTTTTGAGGCTTTTAACACTAAACATGTTTTATACTTAAAATGAATACAGGTCAAAACACTGCACGCCGTTGGTATATAATATAACTATCAAATACATGTTTATAAACTATGTAAAGTTTTGAAAGCTACAAGAATATGTAGGTAAGTATAAAATTACTTAAAAGCCCGCATTATTTCTGCCTCCACCGATCAACTCAAAGATAATTCTTGTATTGTCACTCGAACTATATTATTTTATATTGATTGGTACATGTGAAATTTGTGAAGGCGTGTTTAAGGATGCTAATCATTTCATTGCAGTGATCAAAGTAAAACAACTTGATACGATTAAATGTGGTTTGTTGAGGGTTATGCGCTGGCAACAGATAAAAAAGAAACAGGCGGAGTGAGCAAAGATGATATTGAAACAATATGTGGTTTGTAGGCAAATTTTTTATCTATTTTTTACGAAATAAGGGGCTAATGTCATACCTACTTATCAGATGCTTATCTTTGTCATCGAAAATCTGCTACAGGGAACCTTATCTACAATGAACTTGATATGAACATTTCTTAACTATGTATGATCGACCGAGTAAGCGTAATGTTTTAATCAGAAACAACAAGATTAAATTTTATCCGTATATATGTTTGTATTCGCGAACTTGTCGCATTTTGAGACATAACTTGATGAAATTTGGTACACATATTCTTTCATTTTTTTTTTAAGTTTTCATGAGCAGGTTTTTCATTGGAAAAAATGGCTACTGTAGCCTCATTTATAAAGAGTTTTAATTACATTAGAATAGTATGGAAATGATTCTACAGAAGTTGTTATTAAAAAAGGAAGCTAATGATTCCCAGACCCCAAGGTCTGCTGATCACACATAACTACTATATAAGTATATCTTATACCCAACCTCTCTCCCAATCTAACTCCTTCTTAAAAGGACTAAAAACATTTCATATTGAAACATATTTGTAACTGTCAAACGTCCTAATGACGAGTTGCAAGATTAATGAACGTAAATCAACATGCATAAAACACGAATGGGTCGTGTTTTAAATGTTGACGTACGATAACTTTTATCTTTTGATAGATTGATTATTTTTACATCTGTTCCATGATGGCGTCACTAGATGTAGTGTAAAATAGCCATAGCGCCCGACAATAACTAGGTTGTGAAACTATCTTATCATCTATCTTTCACACAGGTTTTCTTAACCTATACGTGAGTAGACTTGTATAATCAGGTTGTGACACTTCGTCTTTAGATTTCTTTAGACGAGGAAAACATTAACGTACTTAATTAGCATGAAATACATTTTAGTTATTGTAATACTTGAAATTACATTGTACTCATATTTTTACCAAATATTTTTTCGCTTTTTTAATAATTACCTCGGGCGGTGGGACAGGGCTTTAATAAAGGAAACTATTATTAGTAAGCCAAAATTAAAAAAAAAAGCTTAAATTGAAATCCCAAAGCGAAGCATATATTCTACTTGATAAAATATCTAGATTAATAATTAATCATTGTCATTTAATGTATGTAAAGTAAATAACATTTTTGTTTTGTGTTTACAAATTGTGAATAGTTGTCAAACATAAGTCTGATTAAATTGATATCTAACGATGTCATAATAGTTACGTTTAAGACAGTGACGTCATGATTTTATAAAATGAGGTTGTTCGTGACCCGAAAGGAATTACGATTCTCATTCATTTATTGTTCGGAATGTAATCATCTGAATAAATATTATAATTATAGAAGATATAATATTGACATGTAAAGCCCGGCGATAATTCCAGTTGTATCTCTTCGATGTACCGGAAGTTATAATTACCACTTGGTATACGAAACCGTCATTATATTTTATATTTAAAAGTTACATATTTTTAATGTAACATTAAAAATATTATACATACGTTTAAAAAGTCCATATATAAATAAAGTTGTCATCTGCTAGGCTGTTTGTTTGTTCCTACTAATTACGACACATTTAATAGAAGTTATATTATCAGATACCTATTGTTATAATGGGCATTGTGTCAATTTTATTTCATCGTGGTTGAAACTGCGACTCATTACTTTTAAAAAAATCTTTAGTCTATTCTAGACTTTTTAATAAATCTTTGGCAACTACTTATCCTTACAATTTTATATGCGGCGATCCTAAGATATCGCTAACATATTCGTATGTAAATGAGATGTTAGATGTACTGGTATACTATATGTGATATGTCTTTCTCATGTCCGATGAATCAGAATTCCAATTATAGCGAGAACTGACTGAGCAAATGGTTCGCTTCACAACTAAGTATAACTTATAATAAATTATGATAATCTTGTAACATGTAGGCTAACGGTCTCATTATTTATAAACTCAGACTCGAAACTTTTTTAATAAAGCAACAAATCTTACCCCGATATACCGTTAGCCGTAAGAAACTATATTTCAAATTCATAAATGATAGCATTGTATTATAATTGGGAGCGCGAAAATAAAAAATCTCTCACGGATATTTAGATATTTCAATGTGTATACAAAAAATTCTAAATGACATTGACGGTGGTGGATCGCGGCCAGCTGGTGGTATTGTAATTAATCCGATGTTTAGTAATATGATAAAAAGCAAGTATATTATATTTTAAATTAATGTTGGTCTTTTTGATATTAATTTGCGTACCAATCGTCGTAATGAATCAAAACAAATAACGTTGACCCGTCCACATGTCTGACATTTTTTTTCCATCTGACAGCCCGTTATCTGGGACTCGCCCTTCCATAGTTACTCTGTTGACGAGACATTAAAGCTCTCAGAGTACTGGGAGGGAATAATACTTATTAAACCTCGCCGTCTTTTAGAAATTTCCACCGTCCGCAGAAATGTGTCTGATAGCACTGAAAAAATTACGAATAAATTCAAAAACTTTTAACAAAGAACTTTGAAATCTTAAATTATTAATTCAAAAACTTATTCTGAGAAAAGTCAACAAAAAATTGTTATATTTTCAATAATATTAAGGTATACAAAAGCTTATAACTTATTATAAAATATTATTACATAGCTTTTATTAATGATAATATTCATAAGGTTTCATCTTGAAGTTCTTGAAGATGAGAAAAAACGTGAAGCTGAATTTATATGCAAACTTGACCTATACGTGCCTTACTAACGTTAACTTTAGTAATGGTCATCTATAAGTGCTTTAAAAATTGGAATTGTAACGTTAGTTATACCTTCAGTGTCATTTGCAAGTTTTAGAATAATATGTTTAATCTATACATATAATAGTTAAATACTGAAAACTATTTATAAATTTTTTTTGTATGTCTGTTAATTCCAGTTATTGTCCGATTCTAACAGGATCACTGTTAGATAGCGAATGTTCTAAAAAGTAACCCTAACTTTTATTTCATTATTTGTTTATACATAACTACCAGGATCACGCAACAGGTCAATGCTAAGTAGTAATAAAATGACTTAGATTTTTTATTATAATTAATACACCTTTCTCGTCCAATATGAGAGTTTTAACTCTGTTATCGTTTGGTAGGTATAATTAATAATTTTACGATATTAAAGACTTGGTCTCATTCAATCAACATAACCCTCATATGTCTGATAGTAATATAATTACTACAGTTAAAAGATAAAAATAAATATACACTCAGTGTTTACTGTCAACGACTGGCGCCTTCGTCGCGACCAGTACCTTGGCAAACTGACATTTGGCATAGTCAAGTCACAATAATACATATATTATATAGAATATGCAATTTTCACAAAAAATAGTTTAAAAGCGCTTTTAAACGCTTCCTGTTTCGTAATAATAGTAATTTCTATATAGTACATTGTTGTTGACAATAAATTCTCTGATAAATTAACGACAACATTTAGAAGAACGTTAAAAATAAAAATGCAAGGCTCTACCATTTTGTAACTTTGTTTAAATTAAAACATTTTCAATACTCGTTCACAAATTATTAAATTACAATTTTTTATATTAAAAGACGATACAAAAGTTAAATGTGGTTATTGATCAAATTTATATTCGTAATAGAAATATCAAAGAAAGATCAAAAACACCCGGTTGAGTCTTATTTCACATAAATTACGTGAAAAGTGAGAGTCGTAGCAAATTGACATCTAAATCGTTTATCATTTAAATAATGAGGGTTTCCTCGGTTCCACGAGTCATTAGTTGTAACAAATAAATTATAAACAGGTAACTAGATAATATTGTTATAAAACTATTCATATAGTTCGGTTTTGTACGTATACAGAAAATCAATAAAACTTCTGTATAAGAGTAGAAACCTTTTTAAAATCGTAGTGCTAACCATATATTCCTTAATTAATTATTATTTAATGGTTACTTTTCGAGCTATATATTACATGTTTTTAGAAATACAAAAAATCATGTCAAATTGTCAATATTCGTCTATTTTTCTAATGCTAGAAAATGATAAGAATTAAACACTATGATTTTATTAGTGATGACAGGATTTGAACGGCCATTCAAACAACATATAAAATAATTAAGATTTAAGTATGACTAAAGAAGAAACACTCGGGTCATATTCACACTATGTCTGGGTAGTATGAAGTATCAGCGTGTCTGAATTGAATTCTTTCGTGTATTTTTAGATCCACTCATAACAAGTGCTCGCTACTAATTATATTTTGAGTGTGAGCTTGAAGATACTGTGTTAAATGTACGAGATTAAAATCTATCATTTTTAAATATCTTAAGTGATATTTGTTTTAATTATATAAACTATTTGATTTCATCTGGTAAATTTTATATTCCAACTAGCTTCTGCCAGAAGCTTCGCTTTCGTTCATTTTGAATTTTACAACTTAGAGTACATTATTGGACTTTTAGGAAGGATATTTTTTTTAATATATTGTAGCATATGGCTTTCCTCAATAAATGTACTATCCAACACTGCAAGAACTTTTCAAATCGGATCAGCGATTCCTAAAAAGAGCATGTTCAAACAAAGAAACTCTTCAGCTTTATAATATTAGTATAGAAGTATAGATAAACGAACAACAAAAAAGTATCTTATCATTTTAAAAGCCACATGATGTTCATTTCGATGGTGTGAGACGTAAATTTAATTTTAATAAAGTCTCACAGTTATAATATACGAGACATTTTGACAAACCGTACAAGTACAGAGTTAATTTCCAAGCGATTGGAACGCAAAATAAGTTTAAATGAAATAAAACTCACTCTGCTATATAAATTAATAGACGTAATTGAATTTGATTCAGTTGTATTTTAGACCTTGAAAGCAGTTAGTTATACAAGTAATAAATATAAAACAACTTGGCAAAATTTTTGCGCAGAAAGCAAATTCACATTTATAGTCTAGAACATTTTCCAGTACTAAACTTCGTTCTACATACAATGCATTTTACGTAACAACTGGGCCATGCACTTAACGTGACGTGTGTCAGCTTAATTGAAAGATTCTAACGTTTCCTTTCATTTGTGAAACAGATGACGTGATCCAAATGCAACACCATTTCAATCTAAATTACTGAACAACAATCTATATACAAAAGTAAAACAAGTATGAAATGAAACATTTTGAGTATACAAAAAATAAAGCTATACCAGCTATGAAACAAAAGACACGGCTTCAAAATGAGTCTACCCGTTTAGGATCTATGACGCCACAGACTGACAAACACGTGAAACGTATAACACTCCCATTTTTTGTACATTGACATTTATAAAAAAATATGCTATATAACTGCATCTTACAGTAAATTAAAGTTTATCTTCTGTTGATCTACGTCAATTAGAAGTAGGTTAAACTTGACTTTCAAAACCAGATTACATTATTTATTTCCATGTGAAGCTAATAAAAGGTGTTAATAATAACTCATATGCTTGCTAACTTTCAACAAAAGATAGTGTGTAAGGATAGTTGAATGACACTGTCGCGTATTAGCATCTGACAGAATTCTTGTAAATAAGACAATATTTACAATAATATATCAAATTTAATATCAAATAATGTTAAATACTTTTTACGTAAATAAAGTGATTAAAAGCATACTGAGGTGCAGAAAAAAATTCATTAAACAAACCAAGTATTTAAAATGTTATAAAGAAAAAAAACAATGCAATATAAAATAATAAAAAATATATAATTATATACAAAATACAGTACGATGAGATCGCTGTAATATTATATTTTTTTTTTATAAATCAAGACTGATGGACAATCGCATAATTATGTGAATACGCTGGTAGCCAACAGGCGAGTATAGAGAACATACATTAAATAGACTGATTTGATGTAAAACTAAAATTAAACAAAATTATTGATTGAGGTTGAGGAAATAACGGAACAAAA
>JAOSYY010000016.1:6700712-6718753 GCA_025727935.1 Hebomoia glaucippe
TGTGGAAGAATTTATTTTATTTTCAAAACAAAGGGATCTTTGGTAAAAGTCCAATAATATAACACAAGGCGTAAAAATCGAAATGAACGCAAGTGGAAAATCTAGTTGATTTTAAATTTAACTTATTTTTCAAGCTAAAACCAACCTCAAAAATTTACCAAATTCGTTAAAATCGATTGTTCGGTTTCGGAAATTACTACGAATAAATATCATTAACACCTCGAAGTTTTATAATAATATTATAAAGCATAACGTTATGCTCATAATTTAATTGACAATTAACATTTATGAAGATATTGACATATGACGAGCTTAATTTCAGATACTTTTGCATGTCCATATATAGAGTTATTTCAACAAAATAGTGGTTTAAGGCGAGTACGGATAGTATGGATTGTATAGTGAATGAAATGTCTAACGTAGTATTTGTGGGCGAAATTTGCGTATAAATAGAGGGATTGAGAGGCTTTAAATATATTCAAATCATTTTCACGTCGCTCTGATATAATACTGCTTTATCAAATGGTCATGATTCATTGATTATTGTCATTATAAGCTTATCGAACTGTAATGTTGAATAAATGATTTCCTCGGAAATATTATGTAGTGTGGCCAATTGCAAATCTACTGTGAATTGTCCGTGTTGATCGAATTTAAAATTGTTGATATTCGGTTTCCTTTTCATGATAACAAGAGGCCGCTGAATAATGTCATTGATGTCAGTGGTAGTGGAATTTTTTGGGCTATTCACCTAAGGCTGATACGACATTGAACTATTTGTACATATAAACATCTGCACATATAGTAATGTATAAAAATATACAATAGTTTCGATTACGTATTTGCAAACATGAAAACAAAAGAATAGTTTGGCAAACAAATTGACTTGATTAAATAAAATATTATTATTTAATATTTGCATAGAATTGTTCACATATTTTAACGGTGTTTAAGTCTCTTTGAAATAGTATTTAATTTTTACTTAAACCATGCAAGATGACGACTATGTTATCAGTCATCGCGTATTACGACAAACATAATGCATTCAGCATCATTTTCATTATGCAAGTTTTTGCCTCATTAAGTCGATAACATATAGATTATATATCCATATATCAACGAAAGGATTGCTTTTATTATACGTAAAGCTGCATCCACACTACGCGATACGCAACTTAATAAACACAAGACGCAGCTAAGGCAATATCATGTTTATGAAGACCCAAAAATAGGGACATTACTCAGCATGAGTACAAAAATTTCATACAATATTAGCCATTTCTAAAATAATGACATTTTTGCATTATTAAAGCCTCATATATATATTAGGCAAATTTGACATCGACACTTTTAAGGATTTTTTGCCAGTCTTATAAATACAGAAATTCTTGTCAAATATTAAATTAAGAAGTTTAAGGCTCTTAATACAACAAAAATATAAAACAACGAGCGGCAAACAAATGTATAAATATTATCGGCGTTTGTCCGTCACAACTATATGCTACCTTATTTACTCCATAAACTAATGCTACACTGATGTTTTTGTTACACCGATGTGAAGGGAAATGATGACATATGACATAACTGACAAATTGATGATATACATACATTAACTGTAACTATTCCTACAAATCTAGTTTTTTTACAGTTATCTAGTACGTTAATCCGTTCTAATAAAATAACATAATCTGATGCAATAATTATTTAGCGTGTTGTCGACTCATTTGCATCTCGCTTGGAGGTTAATTCAGTGGCAAGATCTTTCACAACAATCGACTTATTTCCTATCACCAGTAACCATGTCGAGGAAAAACGTGCGAACATTTTATAATAATACCCCATTGTAAATACAACCTTTCGATTATTCGTTACAATATCGGACGTAATTCGTTACCACCTATTTAGGACAATATTTAGCACGTATTAACCTATATAAGTATATCAATTAAAGATGATTACTTAAATGGTATGAAATTAATTTATTGCCTTAAATATATTAAATGATAGAGGAGCTAGAAAAAAGAAATTCTTATTTTGTACTTGATTGGAGTCGCGTGATAAATTATCTTACATTAAAAAGCTTGAAATTTTTCACGCCTGCGATGGCCTTATTCCGTGAAATTTTTGTAATGAATAAACGATGGAACTTAAAATGAAGTTCATTACATAAGTGCTTATTTAAGTTTATTTTGACTGATTAATATAGTTTTTTTTTATTTATTCAAATTTTTATTAAAACACATGTGTACTACTGGTAATACGTTGTCGCTTTAAATGTATATGTAAACATCATTTTCGGTGTCACAAATCCTATGGACACTGTCGGAGTTTAACATTAATAATTGAATTGACAGACAGCAGAATAAGAATTATTTATATGCGAGTAACTGATAAAGAATATTCCTAATTATGACTTTAAAAAACCGGTATAGAAAATTCATAACGTCAGATAAAGTATGCGGACATACAGACTTACGCATACACCGACTCTATACTAGTACTATTTAGAGATATGTTAAAATATTTACTCGTTATGTCCTAAGATTCATCTATTACGTCAATACTTAATAGAACCACCTCCAAAGTTTTGAAAATAACTTTGAGCTCGTAACTTAATTATTAAATCCTTTAAAATTTTCACAACTTATAAATATTTTATGTTAACAGTAAATAAAATCAGCAACTAACAGTCGTACAAACAAATTTAAAGGTAATATACTCACCGCACTTCTATATTCAATAAATTAACGTTACTTTATCACCGTAGAACGTAATATATCGAACATTTGCGACAACTGTAACTGTTGACTAACCGTAGCAAGAACTAACTAAACCACGCGAAAGGTATTATTTCTCTTTTATAGGCAACTGACGGGGAGGATAATTAAGTACTTAAAATTAATATAGATCGTACAATAATTTAAAATCTAGATATCTCATGATAATTTCTTTTTATATTAATATAAGTTCTTCACTTCCGAAAATGGAATAATAAAAGTGTAAATATTACATAGAATAAACAGTCAATCAAAGAACGTACTCGGAATTATGAAGTAAGTTTGACGTGACATCGTAGCTCCAAAACGAATCGGCCAATTTTGATGCGGTTTTGAAAGCTGACGTTATCAAAATGGTTACTTTAAAAACACCTTTTAACTTTTTTATTTATATTAGCTATAATGTATAAAGACCTATTCAGCAACATTCCTGAATATGTGATAATTTCATCTTAAAATTATTTTTTAATAATATTACGAAAATACTATTTTATTATGTATATTTTATGAGAAATTCGATATATATAAATATAGATAAAGTACTTCATAATTAATTTGACCTCCTATATTTATACAACTGATATTATTATATAGAAAAACAATATTTACTGTTATAAATATTGTTCAAAATTCGAATTAGGATTTCATCTTCAAAGCATTTGTTTTATTTAATAAAATTTCAAGTGTCTGTTCATAATAATATATTAAAATACCCGCTTTTTACTCAATGCATATGGCTGTATACATGATAAGTATAACAAAATTATTTTTACAAATTTTGTCAGTCTGTTTGTCCCAGCTAATCACTGAAACGGCTAGACTGATTTTGGCGGGATTTTTACTGCCAGATATAGCTGATGTAATCGATGGTAACTTAGGCTATTTTATTTAAAAAAAACGCGTGGACGTGCGTGGACGGAGTTGCGGGCACAGCTAGTGTTCAATAAATATTATGTAGATACTGTATAAATATCCTTTTCGATGTTAATTACTATATTAATTTCAGAATTTGATTAGAACAAAAGTTTAGTATTATCAGACTATTATTTATTTAGGTCTCATTACGAGGGTTACATCGCTTACTATAATATGGGCTTCAAACTAGTAATAAATGGTCAATTGAAATAAATAGTGCTATTGTTTTAGGTAGACCAAATAATATTTAATAGTGATCATATTTCATGATGGTCAGTTAAGTAGTTTCGTAATTTATCCCGAACGAACATAACACCACACATACATACATCTATACATACGTATATATAAAATTTAAGTGACTTTATGAAAAATCTAAATAACAATTATTTTTCAATGCATATAAAAATATAGTGTGCTAAAAATGAAACACAATTTATTAAATTTTTGAGACTGGGGAATGGTTCCAACTAATCGCTGAAACTGCTAGACCAATTTTGACGGTACACTGATATGACTTTTCACTGATAGACAGTTGATGATCTTCATTCTCATCACCAACACCATGTACACATAAAATCACAGCGGGGTATCGCAAATAAGTAAATAAAATACCATGAAAGTAGATCGAGGTAGTGAATGTTGAATTTTGATGACAGCCATACAAAGTACTGAATCAGTAAAAAACTACTTACCAAACGGAATCAGTTTGATATCAGCCTGCTTTTGAAAATAATTTAGAGTCAAATAATGAAAAGCTTAACCAAACCGTATCTATTGGTAAAAACAAGATCTTAACACAGATCACACACGATTCTATGTTTATGATGATCTGATAGATTAAAACAAAAGTAACAATATTAAACATCTTAAATACAATATTGTGACAAATTCGTCTTCAAATCATAGCGGCAAACCACAGACTCAATATAAAATGGCAGTTTGACATTCCAATTCCTATTGTCATCGAATATACGTATGTCCATCAAAGAGCTATAGAGTAGAGAATAAAAACTTTTTATGATTTGTAAAAAATCATAAAAATATAAATACAAAATAGAATTTAAATTTTTATCTGTTTTTATAATATTGCTGGGACTACTAAAGGGAAAGTCATTCCATCTGGTTTAAAAAAAATACCGTGACCGTGGAGTTTATAGAAGACATGAGTCAACATACATACCATGACGCTCCATTTACTTATTTATTTTACAAAATAATTAATCGAAAGCTCGAAAAATCCACAGACAACTTACACAGCTAAAAACCTTATTTAGAATTTATTATGTAAATATTGCTCAGATATTCCACTAGTCAGGAGCATGTGACACGAGTTGTTTTAATAAAGAATACTAACAAAGAATTAATATAAATTATAAGGTAACTTAATTAAAAAGCTTAATTAAAGTATAACAATATATATTAATTAATTATTCAGTTATTGTCGTTGTAGATATTACGTTTTTGTCTAAATAATAACAGCCTTAAAGCTGAATCACATGTACGAGTAATAAGTGTTACAATAGCATAAAAGTAAGTTTTTATTTATATAACTTGTTAGAACACAACAATTATAACTCCGATCCGGAAACTTATAATTAATGCAAAAACTTTATAAGACTTAACTTTTCGCTTATAAACTTTAAAATTGAATTTCCATTTTCTCTAGTGGGGCATGGTTCAAGTACTTCTCTATGAGTTTTACTAATTATTTTCCTTTACAAGCAAATAGACGATACTTAAAGTAACAACGGAAAGAAATTTATTTTTATCGTGATTCTTCGGAATTAACATCCTTCTCGTGCTAAAATCAATGCATATATTACAGGCACGGTGGTTTCTCGAGATCTAAAGTCTAACAGTTTCAAGTATTTTTTAAGATACTTTTTGCTTGAAACGTGTGTATATAACATTAATAGAAAGGGACTTAGGGAATACAAGCCCTATTAGTTATAGATAAAATAGTAACAGAACAAGATACTTCGAAAATACAATTTGTTAACACAGGTATAACTCAAATAATATGTAATCTATGGGGAAGGGATTCCAAGGAGATATAACCGTACCACAAAACTTAAGGTGGATCACGTGCGTAAGTAAATGATGAAAGACGGTAAAGGGTAAAAGGGATCGTGACGTCACACTTAGATAAACGATAATGCGTACCTTTACTTTAGGACATTTAAAACTATAATATACATAACCTCATAGTATCAAAATTGAAACATGCTAACATGAAACCTAAACGCTTTTTACGCCGCGTGCCACTAAGCGCCGGCAAGGATCACACTCGGCTTTTTCATTCAACGTGGTTGCGAGCGTTCGTAGTGAAGTTACTGTTAGCGAAACTAATGACGTCATTTATGATATTTTCGCCGCGAGATCAAGAACCGTGATAGGCATATGGACCGTCTCAAAAACCATCGTAATGTAGTACTGTAACGCGGCTTTAGTAATTTCGTCTTATATTATCATAATCCACGTGAAGTGGCAATATAAACTTTTCAGTCATGCTTGATAATGCAGACTGAAAAGCACGTGATATTTAATATCTTTAGCAAAAAAATATAATTGAAAATTAAGACTCTGTTTTCTATAAAGAAATCTATCGAGAAGGGTGTCGTTTCAAGTTTTACAACAGAAGTATACACTTAGTTCCATGATCAGGGAAAATGTCTGTTAATCACACCTGTTCACATTACTTGTAAGGAATAATGCTTTTATATTCTTTTAAAGTACGAGTAAGCATTACACGATTGTTTTTATTTAATACTAATTCTATATAACAAAAATAAACCTAAAATTCTTTAAATTCACTTATGTATTACATATTTAATATGATTTTTGGCAATTTGGTTTTAATCGGGAATAAATCACGTCTTGGAAAAAACTATACAAAACAACAGCCTCTTCCCTCTTCTCTCGCACTTATTTTCTATTTGTTTTATTTCCATATTCATGGCAATAAATGTAATGAAATAACAAACAACTATTTCTTATTTTAGGGCCCGCTTGAAACTTAGAACTTTATTACGTAAATAAATATTAAATAAGTCGACACATGAAGCTAGAGTCTAGCTGAGAATCTCATCACACTCTCTCCACAATGTATGTAAGTATCTAACGAGTAAATACGAGCCATTTGAATCTATTATTAATTTTGCATACAAATAGTACTTAAGTAACACATTGGGTTGCGCTGTATGCAGAGATAATATTTAATTATTCTCGCTATTAACCTTATTAATATTACTTAAATTCTGCACAATGAATTATTACTATAAACAATTTAATTTTTTTCAAAAGTAACTTACGAACTAAAATAGAACAATTATATTATCTAAGACTATAGTAATTATTCAAATGACATAGATAAATAATAAATTATTTGTAGGTTCGCTAATGTCTAAACTAACTGTAAATAATCAAAAGGCAACGCAATTTGAAATAAATAAATATCATTTTTTCACTTTATCTTATTGCAATTCTCGACGCTTAACTAAAAAATGTCCTATCGTCTTTGACGAGCGATCAGGACATCCTGTATAAACCCTAACAACAAGCACTAAATAACAGATACCATGCAGTGCTGTGTTCTATGACACTTACGCTAAATTAATTTCCTTTGCAAGATAAAATTTGTCGGTACTAAGAGGATGTCATTAAATGCATTTGCTCAACATTTTATCTAGTACATCATGTCTACGTCTGAAATAACAATGTTGTCAAAACAATTATATTATGGTTCAGTAAATGGGCTATGAAGGGGAATGAGTCCTGTTGATTGACTGATTCAAAATTACTCGTTAAAGGCAGTTAATTAAATTTCACTGTAATAATAGTATCGTTAATTTAAGCTTAATTGTGCGATTTTGACTATCACAAAATGTGACGTCACGTAATGATAAAGGTTATTGAGTTAATAATTGTCACAATTGCATATCACCCATCGTTCCTATGTTCGATTTCAACTCAATTTGACATGCTTTATAGATGTACGTGAACGTTAGTTAATCTGATTATAAAATCGACACTTCGTCCAGGCCACGGACTCTGTTTATACCTGAAAAAACTGTGAAGCGACATATTTGCATTTCAAATGCAATATCGATTTCAGACTAATGTAAAATAAATAAAATGACGGCGCTTGAACTTGTCAGTATAATACTTATGGATATACAAATTAAGCTAAATAGAAATAATGTGATATTTTTGTCTTATTTTTAACTACTTTACACGGATATGATAAGCCTTAACCCTATTTGTTATTTGGTTTAAGGACATCGGTTTATTAAGTCTTACAAGCAATACAGAATCCATCAAATGAAATAAAAATTTACAGCCTCCGACCCACTTTTACGGCGAAACCCTGAAATTTTTATTTTTTCATAAAGGAAGAGAATGATTTACGATATTTTTATCAAAGCATAAATAAATTCTAAGATACACAAAAGAGGTAAAGGTGACGTAGACACTATTTTTGTACGCATATGCTACTTAACAGTATTTAATGCCATCTCTATACGATTATCATATGAAATACTGAACATACGTAACAACACTTTTATTATTTTAAATCAATATGTGTTATTTGATTATTCCATTTTATATAATTATTTATTGTACCTGAAACATTCTGTAGGCAAAACAACAACGTTGTGAATAACGTAACAAAATATTATTATGCTGAGCCAGTGCTTACAGCTCCGGTATGGGTTCGTGATTTCTTATAAAAATCTGTACTTTATCTTTTTTGTAGGTCTGAAAGTAAATCAGCTATTTATAGCATCTGAATTATGAATGTGATAAATTACAATGTTTACAATCTACGTGTCCAATAATTGTACCATAATGGAAGATTGAAACAAAATTGACAAGGGAATCAAAGACGCTTAATTATCAAATTTGACATTAACAACGTTTTAAAATTTATTTCGTAGAGGTGTTCGAATTCATGATAAATATCATTATATTAATGTTTGACACTCGCGTAAATATACGGCAATATTAAAAGCCTATTTCTTTCACTATTTTCTTTTTGGATTGAAATATCGCGAACAAAATTAAAGGAAGTGATGAAAAAGGAAGCGATAAAGGGTCACGTCGTCCTATTGAGTTTCTTGTCCTTTATTTTACGATGGAGAAAGTGATATCTTTTTTGCAATGCTTTCCATAAATACTCCCTGCCTTTGTTAGAATTTTATTTATGACTAAAACAGAATTCAGAGGCAAGGTATTGAAATTATATCAAAATATTTAGGGAAAAGGCCGGTTGTAAACGCAATAAATGAAAATACTCCCGAACGAAATTACGTACGTTTACGCGGAGGTCTGTGGAAAATTTTGTAACGAAAACAGATTATTGATATTATACTTTAGTTGGAGTACAAAATGTAGTTATCATATGATAGCATTTATCACCGAAAAAACATTTCCTTATGTCAAGTATATTTTGTTTTAGTGTGATTAATATTTATTATACCACTTTATTTTTATAAATTTCATCTTAAAAATATCTCATTACAGCATTAAATAATAGTCAAATTATTAATTATCTGCATAATTTAGTCACCTATAATTCTATGTTGCTATACAGCCATTGTAAAAGCAACTGCAACTTTATTATGTAGTAAACAACCGACAAGCTTCCGGAGTTCCACAAAAGTGCTATTAAATTGAAAAACTGCAGTGCTTTAAGCTTGGAGAACTCGTGGGAACGTGAGCGGATAAGGTGGTTTTAGACTGAGTTACAAACACGCGAATTCTTTACATTCACTTTGTAAATACTTTTGAAGTTTACTATAAAATTCTAAGCCAGTGGTAGCTTTATAAAATAATAATATTCATAAATACTTGAAGTCTATGTAATGAATAAATGACTTCGCCCGATATGATATTTTTTATGAGAGACTTCAACTGCTCCCAGTTACGGAGCAGTTGGAAGATACCATAATTGAACTGTTCACTATTTTCTCGTGAATATTTAGAACTTCATATAGTGAAACTGAATCTGGCCTTATTGCACTTTTTGGCTTTTTTAGTTATGAGTGGTAGATATTAGCTCAGATAGAATTTACATATTTCTCATACCCACATTGTATACATAAGTGACTTTACCAAATGATAGAATAGCCATATTTTTAAATATTACTATTGCATATCCCCAACTTCTGTTACTGCATTATAAGACCTATTTAATAAAATCTGAGTTCGCCACCGCATTCGTGAGTTATCTTGTTCAAAACACTACGTCATTTTTACCGTTATAACAAAAGCTAGTGTGACATAAAATAAATCACATTCGTTTTGTTTTAAAATACTTCTATATATTTACGGAAATGGATTTCCTTGTGAAAAATATCCCACAGTTTTAGATCATTGATAACTGTCGGAAAGATGAAAGTTTTCAGCACCGATTTGAATCCAAGATTTGTTGTGTGCATAGATAACATACGAGTAGAACAGTAAAGGACAGAAGTAACTATGATTAACCAGCCATTCGGTTTTCTTGTTGTGGCCAAGGAAACTAATACATTGTTGGTACATGTTATATAACATACTGACAATGCAAAATGCAACAAAGTGATAACATTGCCAAAGACAGACTTTTCTGACCGATTGCCAAAATCTAGAATTTCCGTTTCAGATCCATATTTTATTACAGCCCATATAAATCGTGACTTTCACAATAGCTATAGTTTCAATGCAGATTACATTACATGTCAGTAATAAATGGGTAAATTATCGTTAATAACCCGAACGTACCGTGATACAATAATTTACTGAACCTTTTCTTTTTATTTCGACGGTGTTACCTTGAAACACCATGCGGTCAATCACTTCCACAATTTAAAATATGACCTTGGTACGCATTCCTTCAAACAAAAATAGAGCCGTTAGCATCAAGTGTCAATTGCCAATTTAAGAATAGAAATGTGTAGTCTAATATAACGCAACAAATTTTATTCTCGAATATTTTTATGGCATAAATTCAATCTATTTATAAATAGGTAGCCTCATGTCCACTTTCACAACCAGAAAAATGTTAAGCAAAAAACTACGCTAGAAATATTTAGTTCTACAAGTGTTTGACATCGAATTGTTCGCTAATAATACTAAGAAATTATTTTTCCTAGAATTTAATGGAAAAGTCAATAGCTTTGTAATAAAAGACATAGAAATGGCTGTTTACAAAAACCTTTATTGTTGAATACAAAAGAAATATATATTCTAATTAAACAATTATCCCGGAAACAAACGGTACAATAGCATACTTCAAGTACTCTGCTCCTTCAGAAGGCTATATTATTTAACAGAACAATTAAATTATTTAATAATAATTATTAAAATTAACATAATGGGCAGATAATATTTAAGGCAAGATATCTATGTAAGATAATATAAAAAACTTCCCCTTTTAAAATTGAAACTTATATAATATATTATTCTAAATTTCGAGCCTGTTATTAGCGATACCTAAACAAGTTAACAGAATCTTAAATTTTGCCAAACTAGTAAACACAGCCGAGATTTTTTCAAAGTTTTTAATTTATTTAAATATAACAATCCGTAAATAATATTAGACTGGAACAAAAAGTGTGTATTTTTTTTTCTGTGCGGCGGTATTAATTTGTATACCATAGACATCACTTATAGATACAACTTCGATGATCAGAAAAAAATAAAAATCACTAAAAGATTTTAAAGAACTCGATAAACCAAATTCATCATCTTATTAATACAATCTACGAATGAAATAACTATATCCTATGCAGTTGTTACAATCGCTACGATAGAATTTTGTATTCTCACAGTACATTTTCCATCAAAAAGAATTTAAATTCTGCGCTCGACACAAACTAAATATTAGTATAGTATAGTAGAAGACAATTCCATTACCATCCAGATCGTTTAACATATGGATCTGAACTACTGACAATTCTACTTAAGCTACTCACGTTATCACAGCCACTTTCAATGGCGTCCGAAAGGACAAAACTTGGGTCGCGTTTGATCCCAAGTCTGATCAACGTGATTAATTTATAAACCTAACTAAAATACTGAAACTTATAAACCAGTGCGAGTGTAAATGCTTTTAAATGTAATTAAATATAGTTTTAAAATTGCAAACTTAAAAAAATAGTATTGTCATTTTTAAATTCATTCACACAACCTAGATGCTAATTAACTGTGGTCGAGATATAATTAGTTATGTACATTTTCTGTTACATGTTAAGTTTTTCACTGCAGTTGGATCAACAGAATAAGTATAATTCATTTTCAATTCAATCCAGATTGATTTTTTTTTAATTAAAGATTCACACTTCTACATATCACAAATCACAAATCAACATAGTTTAAACAAAACATTCATAAATGACACGACACACAACATTATATAGCATTAAAGTAATAAGAAAAATTTATGCGAACAAAAATGAAGAACAAAATATGTTTAAATTTTTAAAATTCAAATATAATGTCCTTTATATTGTAAGTACATATAATCGTACTGTATTCTTCATTTCAGTTAAGCGTTAACCTAAAACATAAGAAGTGCATATAATCAGTCTATTTAGTGGAGTTGGAGCTGGCAACTTTATTTTTCAACCAGATGTTTGTGCGCGTGAGTATATCAGGCTGCTGAGAAGGATCCTGCCAGGCTTCGAGGTTTACTTTCTTTATTGCGTCACACGAAACGACAGGGTTGCTGCAAAGAAATTATAAGTTCAATAAATAACTTGGATATGTATTACAATAATAATGTACTGAAGTGCCACCTAGATACTTTTACATTAACTCAAACTCTAATAATATGTTAGTTAAGAAAGACTCGAACGAGATGGCGCTGTCAACGTATAAAATATTTAGTCACTTTTCTCGGTAACGTCAAAATAAGTTTTAAAATGAAACGTTTTGAAACTAACAAAATTTAAACCATTTCCTTATAATATGAAGAAAGAAAGTTTTTATTGTAAAGCTTTAGTCTTAGTTACATATTGCAGAACTTATGTTATCTAAATATATCTTTACAATTTGTTTAATAATACAATTTATATAATTATGAATGTAAATAAAACTTATGCATATTTGCTAACTGATAACGGAAGGAAAAGTACCACTTAAAGCAACAACGCTTTTATAATGATAAGATATTTAAATGTCATAATAATGTTATTGAACCCAATTCATTTACAAATACTGATAATATCGCATTAAAATTGTTGTATTTCCCAGCAAGAAACGGCTCTACCTAAGATATTGAAGAAACGTTTTTAATGTTTAGGAGTTGTTACCTTTCACTTGGCGGTTGAAAGACATCCCGTTGAACTGCTGCGATATCAAGGTTGTCGCACATAAGTCGGCCAAGAGATGCACGCCTCACTTCCGCAATCTGACGTTTTGTGAAACTACCAGCTTCGTGGGTGTGTGTGTAAAAGTATCTGTCACCAGTACGCGTACGCCAAAGTTGTTCTCCTGTAAAATAGGAATTTTTTATGGTGTTAAATCACGCCTATCTCTTAAAAGCTGTATTTTTCTGAAGGATTTTTGAGCCCGATGGCTTTCACAACAAGACATTAGTGATAACCCTGTTTAGTTTTTTGAAATGATCATTATACCTACTCAAGATTTAGAAAGTTATATTAACACTTTAAATAAAGTATTATAGAAAGTACTTACGTAAGAAACAAGTAGCTGTCGGTCCTATTAAGGATCCAGGGAGAGGTGTTTCCGCCATCACACCCACCACTAGGTCAATATCACCCACTTGCTCGTATATTTGAGACAATTTTTCAATAGTCTGTAACAAATGCACATACGTTCCATATCATATGACTGTTCAATGGATCTTACATATTGGTTGACAATACTTTTTATTATTTAAACTCCTGTTTCATTACAGTCTATTAAAATTTATTAAAACTGATTTTAAAATCCTGTACATATTTAATTATTCACATAATAAGAAATGGAAAATAACAAAAACGTTTTATTATTAGTAGGCTTGCTTTATCAGATACAGTAACAGTTTTAGACTAATCATAAAAAATATTCATAGCAAAAATATTCGAATATTGTCAAGATTTTTTATTTGACAAATCATCTTATGTACTAATATTTAAGCTCGGACCTCCTGTGGGATGACGTCGGTAAGGTGTGAGAAGCTGGTAGCGACCGGAAGGCCACAGAGAGTGCGGTATTGCATGTAGCCTGGCAGTCCATGATCTCTACCGCGCTGGACATCCACCGCCAATACATCCAAACCTCCCAGCCAGTGGTTGTGCAACTAGTGACAAACAATATGTTTTACAAAAAGTTGCTTTTAATAAGAGAAATCAACAAAAAATACTTTGGAACGTTAATCATATAATGTCATGTGATTAAATTAAAATCTAACAGACTATATTTAAAAAAAGTATTGTTAAACTTTTTCTCAAATGTGGAGTCGATGACAAATAAACAAAAATTCTATTCACATTATACAATTAAAGTGTACCTAAATTTCATAAAGCTTTATTATTCATTTAGCTACGATGTCGCATTAAAAATATGTATTTACAAGATCCGACGTTAAAAGAGAAGTGATAGGTTTGACTTGGAAATAAACTGTCTATGGCATCAGAGCCCCTTAACGAATTGCTCAATTTTTATAAGGTTCCTTCGAAAGTTTACGAGTTCTACAATTCTTTGCAATTATATTTGTAAAGTTGTCGATTATTATTAATAATTATGATATCTATTAAAATTATTAGCGTTAATCGGCAAATAGGACAACGGCCGAATGCGAGCTTAATACAAAATACAGTAGGTTTAAAATATATATATTTATATAGTGATTAACGTCGTTTAGTACGCTACTCACTGCAAAAATACCTAGGAATCGAACCCACGACCTCTTTTTGGTCGATGTTATGATTTCATGTAGACGTCTCACATATATAAATCGCGAAAGACTTCGTTAGCGCGCTTTAACTGTGTTACAGTGACACCTATTGGCATTTCGGGTAAAACTACAACAAAACGTAACAAGAGCTGTTTCTACCGGTTTCATAATAACAAAGGGTCGTTCTAACCCCAGCTTAATTTCAAAAGAAAATTATTTACCGCTGTACAGAGAATGTTATTTACAGTGAAATTACTGGAACAAGTCCTTTATTGAATAACCTTCAATAGAACGATTATATAACATTACGTTGTACGTGTTTTATCCATTTTACGGGTGCTAAATCAATCATTCTTCTCCGAAACGATTCAACATATGATTTACGAATAATGAACATTAAATGTCTAACAGTTAATGTGACAAAAAGCTAACTGAGACAATTCGACATAGTTATCGTCTTTTTAATAATGCAAATAGAAATCATAATTTTATTTATACTGAATCACATTAGTCGTGATTAAACCGGAAGCTAGGTATAAAAATACAAATTTAAAAAACAAGGTTAAGGATAATGTACACGTGTTGTTTTGTACTTTCAAGGTTTTAAAGTTCTATGGTTTATTAGTCATAATACGCGGCTTGACATGAGTTGAAATAATGTTTTTTTAAAGGTGGTATTATAAAGTAAACCTAAGTTCTCCTTATAAAAGTAGCAATCTGTCAATGAAAGTTCCATCAAATCGCTATAGCCGTTACTGAGATTCGCCGGAACAAACATATAAATAAATTATAAATTGTGTATCTATTACAAGTACCTGCTGTATATAATGTCTAGCAAAACCTAAATTTTTATTTATATCTATAGAACTGATAAATATAATATGTTTTTAGTTCGAACCACAACAAAAACACATGTGACATTCGAATGTCCCAATATAAATTGATGATTAGTGTCGTCCGATACATACATATTTTACAGAACTACGTAATATTTTAGTCAGTATTGTATTTTGATAAACCGAAAACACAAAAACATAATTACACCTTCCGTTATCTATGATAAAAATGGGTTTGGTACTCTTTTCTTAGCTCATTAGCTTTATTTGTAACATGCAAAACTTAGAAATCAATATTATCACCAGTTCTCAGAAGTCAATTTAAATAACTTATCGAAATGAAATTTTGTGTATATTACGTAATTCGTACTTTTATATGTTACTTATTTGAATCTAGTATCAAGACGTCACACTTTTATACATAAATACTTATAATTTTGACAATGGTTAAGCACAGATAGCGCGAATACTGCGAATAAATAAATATGATACTTACATCATCATCATAATTAAAGTCCATATCTTGAGCTTTCTGATTTGCCATTCCCCGTAGAACGCTTTCAATGCCTCCCTTCTTCGCAACTACTTCTGGCTTGAAGTAGGAATTTACAAGGCGTTGCGTCGTAACGTTATTGTTCTCATCCAGTAAATGTATGTCTTGGTCTAGCAGGCTGTTTACGAAGTGGAAGGCGACGGTAGCGAAGGAGTTAGTAATCGTCGGATCTACATCCGAATTGTATCCGACATCGTAAGTGTCGTTTAACTCGTCGATTACTTTTCCTATAAAATTAATAACATACATAAAAAATACTCTAAAAAGCTCCATAACTACATAATATTACGACAAAAAATTATTTTGAGCACTATGAGTTTAACAATTAAGGCTTAAAATCGTAAGTAGATGATTGAAATTCATTTTAAACTAAATAACAGATATGCCTCTCAATATTCTCCGTCTTAAAGAGAAAGTAGCAATATGTTCCACAGTAAATTATTTTTATGCCTACTGTCACCTCCCGCTTTTATTTGTCGAATTATATCTCACGAGAAAACGTACGGATTACACTAATAAATATTATTTAAATAAGTACAAAACTCAACATTACAGATAACAATATCGAAACCACTTAATAATATTTTATCACGTGTAACGTGTATAATAGTATATAGTGTGTAATAACAAATACGGTGTATTATTGCCAGCAACAGTCAATTGATATGTTTACCCATCACGAGGCACTAATGGTATATAAGTGATCACGACCTAAACGCCTGACTTGGAAACAATGTTTACTCAAAACTCTAAACCATATAAATAACATATGTCTTATACATTAACTACCTGTCTTAAAGAGATTATGAGTCAATATGTGAAGTTATTTCCAACATCGACGGAAAAACAATATTATCGTTGAATCAAATTAAATTACTAGATAATAAACTTATTATTCATAGATATAGAATAAACATTAATGAAGCGTTAATTTGCCTTTTAAAACTATTTAAGAGCTTCCTGTAAGAACATTACCGGCATCGACTGAGATTTTATATTATATAATTTATGATAGCTTAATAGTTTTTTTATAATATGCCATCTATATGTATATGATAAGAAATTTTTACGATTCAAATTATTGCTCTATAAATTTTAATGTTACGAATTTTTGACAAAATACAAACAAACACGCATAATATACAAACCAGTTAGTGCAGGCAGCCAATATCTGTAAGTGATATGCTGTAACTCCGCTACAACGATCCTCCTTGCTTCATGGTACAATTTGTCAGAGTTCCAGCCAGGATTGAGAGCAGCTAAACTCCTTGCGACTCGATTATGTTCACGTACGAACAAAGCGTGTAACGCCGTTAACCATGGATGCATGTTAGCACGAACATCGCCTATAAAAACAGCATTTATATAACAAGACATACCTGTTATTTTTCATAATCTACACCTCATCGAGTCTCCATTAATATCGAAACAATACATACATAACTCGTGCGTTGGAACAAAATAAAACATATTTTTATGGTACATTGTTGTAACCTACAATTAAGTAACTTTCATAATAATATCTATATAACATCGCATTGTACATACTGAAATCGATGTTATTAAATTTTTTTAAGGTTATCCTCGGAACTTTCACGTTACTTTGTACGTATGTTACAGATCATTACTATTTTATGGTTAGTTTTTGAACATTTTTCGCTATTAAATCGTGCTAAAGCTTTTTATATTACTCATAATATTTATCAATTAACTGTAGATTACCTGTGTTGAAGCAAGGTGCGTCATTGCTGTTGACAAGACACTTCTCAGACGGGTTGCTCACTAAAGGCAGCAACTCCTCATCATCAATGGTGGATGTCTTCAACAAACCTCCAGTCTTCTCGCGTAAGGCAGCAGCTTCACGACTATTGGTACCGTAAATGTGAGAACCATCCAGGAAATGTGTCGCTTGGTTCATCTGTTGAAAAGTAACTTAATAAAACACTTCAAGTATATAATGCTTAATTAACAAGAAAAGATGTAATAGGCAACAAAACAATTTCAGATATTAATACTTTTTTATAGCATGTTATTTGGCATCTTTACGTTATATAAGCTATAAGACAACCATTCCA
>JAOSYY010000016.1:6722343-6747881 GCA_025727935.1 Hebomoia glaucippe
AGACACGCGTTGCCAACCTTAAGGCCTTAGCTATATTTCATCATTTGTTATTCAGTGATTTGTTGTTTGTTAAAAAATTACCTGTTCAGCAGCCCCAAAAGTGCAGTCTCCTCTGAATGTAGTTACAGATCGTGTGTACTCCATACAAGAGACATATTTGTCCTTAAAGAATGGGTCTTGGTCAGGTACGGAGATTGGCATACAGCTGGGGTGGAGGTACCTCGGCGTGAGGTTCATCCCAGTACTGTCACAGCATCGAATTGTTTGATCCGTGTGAACTAGGTAAAGAACAGAAGTTGTTTGAGAAATGTTATTACACTTATTATTCTGTGATAAATGGGAATATTTCTGTGTCGCAACAATCTTGAAAATAAAATCTTATATCTGGGTTGAAAATTTTTGTTAGGAATCTATGATGCATTACTTTTACTACAAAGGCATTAGCAATATTATTTAGATCATATAATTGATCCCATTATTCATATTATGTCTTGGTAATTTATGCGTCTTTATGCGTCATTATGCATCTTCCCTATTTCAATGATTACTGAGTCATAAAGGTCTAAAGTCCATTGTTTATATTTGTAATCATTAAGAGATCTTAGCAAGAGGAGTTTAATTTTCACTTAATTCAATTATTACAGCATAAATAATGTGTATTCTAATTCAAAGTGTTACTGGAAAACACAATAAAAATATGGTGTGTCGACGTTCTTTAAATACAAATACAAAAAACTTTCGTATGCGGAGTCTTTAAAATTCTACCATTGTTGAAACATTCGCTTTGTTAAATTTAGTATACGATCTACAGTTTGTGAGTTCACTTACTTGTCTTCCTGACAGGTGTATGTACCAAATCATGATACACAAATTGACTCCACACAGCTAAAGCGATGGTTTTCTCTTCATTCGGCACATCCAGGTTGTCTGCCAGTTTTGTGCTGACGAGCCTTGCAGAGGGAAGATCCTTGTGACTCAGGGCTTTACGGGGCTATAAATAAAAAAATTGTCAGGTAAACTCATAAAAAATCTATTATGCTTACAAAGTAACCACCGTTAAAATAACCAAAATAACAGTGGCCAGAGATAAGGAATCTGCTTTAATGGAAATAATTGGAAATACAAAGCATACTAGATACTTTAAGTTTAAAACGTCAATGATAACATTTTAGTATGTAAACACGAATAAACATATTTATCACTGCTTCAATTGACAAGAAAATATAAGTTATAAAATGCTAAAGACGATAAAATCTCATCGAACCTCTTCGATGCCATCAGCATATCTTGGATGTAAGAGTCGTTTGTAGCCAGTAAGTGCTTGGCCCCAGGAAGAACGAACGGGATTGTTACAAGAACCATCAAACGTCCGGTATCTTGAAGTCATTTTGTTTGTGCGGCAAGTAAACCTCTCCAATTGCGCACATTCTCCACCATATTCACTCTCACGCAAATTCAAAGTACTAATGAAGCTAGCGCACTCGTCATGGGCCAAACCGTATCTAAATGAAACATATTGGTTAATAACTACTGTAAAAAACAATACCTAAAACTTGAAAAATATTCAATCATTACAACTAACTACCCAACTATGTTTAAAATGTTTATATTAGCAAAAAGGCGTTCACCTCAATATTTTAATATGATTCCGTGACATTGATTTTAACCTTATATACCTATTATTACCGAATTCGTACTCACCTAGCACATTGAGTCCAAACAAGATTTTGTGATGCTTTTGTAATGGTCATAGATGACTTCTCATATTTCATTGCATCACTAGTAGGAAATCCAGCTATGGCTAACCCTTGAGCTGCAGAACCAGGTTTTGGTGTAATTCCTGACGCTTCCAGATTTTCCTCCAAACGTTCAAGCATTGCCACAGTCATCTTACTAAAACTTATTGACTTGTTTGTTTTAGCAGATGTAACGGGCGGCAATCTCTTAAGCATTTGTGCACTTGGAAACGGAAAATCATACATAGGAGGTGGATGATAAAATTCTGAAAACAAATACGGATCAGTAAAATGCTAACAAGTCACTTGAATGCATCACGTATTGTTGTTAAAACTGTACCTGTAGTCACTATTAGGTTCAAAGGGTAGGGTGCGACGTGGCTCCCAAACGTCACTCCAGCCCATAGCACAACACCTAGCATTACCAACTTCATCATTTCCTCCAGAATACTGTAAACGGTTGTTCTAATTAATTCGCTTACAATTAATAAGGCCTATGGCAGCACACTATTTAAACTAACTTTCGAAGAACTTGGTCAGAATCATTGAAGTCCATTCAATTGATTTGAAGAATAAAGCAAAACTGAGCAATACTCTATTGGCGCATGTTTTATATTAAGAATCATATTTCAAGAGGTTATCAGAGCAGACTTCTGATATTTTGACCTTAAAGCGCTGTGGACAAATACTTCATGACGTAATGTATCTGACAAAATTGGAAGGCGAGCCCCTGGGGCTTCATCTCAATAACAGTAATTCTCATAATTAAATAAACAGCTAACTAGAAAGTTTAAATAGTAAACAAAACTATTAATTTATTTTAATTACACTTTGATTCCGTTTCAAAGTCCCAATATCATTAAAATCGAATTAAAGTAAATACTGTGTGAATTTAATAGTCAATATTACCATTTTTGGATTTATCTATTTATGTTTAAGTCACAAATCGATGTTTTAAACAAAACACAAGCATGAAGTAACTTTTTTATTAGGTTTTTTTAGTGTATTTTTTTCTCAGGTTTCTTTTATTGTAAATTGTTTATATGTATAGTAATAAATTAATTATTTTTTACGACGGATAGTTTTAAATAGTGAATAAACAGTTAGCCAAAACGGTTATTCAAAATCACTAGAATGATTGTAGAAAGTCTTGAATACCATTGAATACCACCAGCTTGTTTAGTAAATAGCGTACATAACAACTGAATGACAGTTATATTAAATCTCATCATAAAGATCTTAGGAACCAGCAAGAGTATTTTATCTATTAAACAAGTATTAATTTCGTTCAATGTCGAGAAATTAACATACATATCAACATGGATGTCGACACCATATAAAATTATAATCGTTGTTCATATTTTGTGTAGTTATTATTCTTAAAAGCCAATACCGCATTTCAATGAGAGAATAAGCAAAATCTGCTAATTTAAGATAGTACAACGAATTACTGGTGTGTTTAATACTGCGTAACCATATTTTCAAAATTTTGCATTGTGATATGATATTATAGCTTTGTTTTTAAACATAGCCGTCGTTAAGAATCAGAGAGCATTGTTAATATGAACCTTTCTGCTGTGTTATGATATTTGTGTTCCGCGGATTTCTAGAAAATTAACAAGTTTTCTGTAGTCATTTTTGATCACCACGCAATTATTTCGATAAAAATGTTAGTATATTATTTTTGTCATCTAATTCTAGGAATTGTTATTGAAACGAATTTATCGCAAACATTATCTAGGAGATCCTATAAGTAAACAAATATATCTACTTTGTTTTTGAATAATGCATAAGGAAATAACTAAAGTATTATAGTACACAATGTTAACTATGTTTTATAATTAATGACTAGATATATATAATATAATAACGACATACGTATGTATATAAGAATCACACATTGAAATATATATTTTGTTTTATAGCTTTAAATGCGTTTTATATGAATAAATATTGTTTTATAGGCAAAATGCTTTTAAAATCTCTTAAATAGTATTTTATTTTCTCTAGATTTATATTTATATATTAACGGCGCCATTATTGTTTTATTCGGCATAGATTGTATCTTGATGATAGACGACAAATTATTTCCTTCTTTGCCATGGCCATAGATATTTATTTATTGTAAAACAAATTTGTAATAAATACTTCAACATTTGTTTTACAAAATAAAACTTTTCAGGTCAAGTGCAGCTCTTATCATGTCTATGATTATAATTTTATTCACCGCTAGAAATGATATCATCATCTATCATCAGGGGACACGTTATCGATATTTAATTAAAGAATTGTTATCTCTATCTTCAAACGAGGTGTATTGTTATTGATTCAACTGTAGCTATTTAAAATTCTGCAGATCAGGATTCTGTTTACGTACCACCCATAAAAAATGTTAAAATAGGTCTTGAAATATCAAAATCACATTTTTTGCCAATGCATATTCAATTATATACGGTACTCAAAAGAACCATGCAAATTATAAAAAAGTTTGTCTGTTTATTCCGGCTATTCATTTTCCAAACAGCTGAACAAATTTTGACGGTACTTTCACTAGCATATGACTGTAGAAATGGCACGATACATTAGTTTGGTTTACTCTTATTTCATCGTCATAGGCTTTTGCATCTTTATCATTACCACCATTATATGTATAAAAATCAACGCAGGCGGAATTGCGCGGCACTGCTAGTAATATAAATATTTAACTTTGAGTTGTTTATTTATAAACGTAGGTATTAATTTAACATTATAAAGCCTCTAGAATTGCTTTGCTTAGATGGCCTATAATACAAAATCGAATAACCATCACACAATTAATATGTACTTTGCAGGTGTATATGTATTTAAGTCGAGTTTTTAAATACACCAATTAACTTCACCGCCTTAACACACCACATTTATAATGGCCATACATATTTTTGCATCTAAATGCATCTACTATTAGACATTTAATCAAATATTAGGTACAATAAAAATATACGTGTATTACGAAACGTAAACCTTAATTATACCATATTTAGGTCACCCACAACATTAGATTTAAAATTATCATGAATCTGGTTAATCACCGAAAGTACTTATATTTAACACACAGTGCTAAACATAAACTTACGTGGAATGCTCTCCACAACCGTCGCATTCCGATTTCCTTCTAGAACACTTTTCTGGAGACTTATCCTTTTTAACATCAGCGTTCAACACCGACTTTCCTTCGATGATCCGTTTAAACAACATAATAGCAGCAACAAAATTTGTTGTTTACGGCAATTGTCGCGTTTGTGGCGAATGTTTGACTTGTTTAGAATTGCAACTGACACTTGGTCGAAGGAACGCTGTTCCATTAGATTGGCCGAGGAGCCAAGTTCACCTCTACTGCCAAACTTGCACTGGAACTTACGTTATTCTGTGATGTATACGCCGTTCGAATGTTCACGCCCCGCGCCCCGCAAATGACTAAATGCCACAGACTAAATGAATGTAAGTGAAATATTTTAAAACTTGATGATTTTCTTCATATGCGATATTGTAAAAATCCCTTTAGAAGCAATTAAGATTACTTATTGATATTCATAATAACCTATTTATATCAGATTTTACTTGAATAAAACATGATTCAGAACGAGAATTTGATGACGCAAACAAAGTGAAATCGTTTTAGTTACTTATTATTTCTATTCTGTGGCTATGTTATTATTAGGAGCATTTAGTAGTGTGCAAATGTAATAATTGATGAAATCAGCTGTTTACCCAACTAAAGTTGACTAGCGTAATCTAATTATTATTATTATAATATATTTAACTAATTTATACAAATCATAGCAGTTTAAAAATTAAAAGTATTAGGGATTTTCAATATTGCCTATATCATTTATACGTGTCCTTCACATTTTATAATTTTTAACATATCAAAAAATATACATGAAAGTTGTTTTGAAATATTTGTCACAAAAATTCATAACGTATAGAGAGGTTTTTCAAATCTTTGTATATATAATAATGGATAATATTTTATATATTTTAACAATAATAACTTAATATTCACACTAACAAAAAACTAAATAGACATTTTATTGTACACAGCAATAAAAGCTCACAAGCACGTGGAGTGCGCATGCTCAACGCGTGGTCTCCAACTTCCCTCCTCCCTCGCCCCGTAACACCTCTCTATGAATGTGGCCTTTGCTGGTATCATGCACCCGCCTCGTGATTTTCGCGACTGTTGCATAGTGGTACGCGACAACGCGAGAATAGGTTCCGTTCGAGCAAGTTTGCATAAAATACTACCTATGTAACTTCATAACTGCGAGCTTTCGTATAAATAAATGTATTTTCAATTTGTAAATATCGAAAGAAGCTCTGTTTTAATAACAACAATCATGCTTATACTAAGTAAAAAAATATATACTATTTTAATTCCTCTTTTGCAAAAATTTATACAGATTGTTCAGCTCTTTTAAAGATTTAACTTTTTAATAAATATGATAAAAAGGATTTTGTTAGAATTTACGGCAGAGTGTTTCTTAGGAATTAGTACCTAATATTAAAAAAAATTGTTTTCGAAATGGAGCGTTCATTATTACTACTATACTTTTATGGTTTTTATCCACCATATTGTTTAATCAGATTGATATTACTTTATATAGTTATATAGGTAGGTACATAATATATTATACACACTATATTATTGATAGAATGATCACCCTTAAGCTGAATTACATTTTTTATGACTGAAGGTTTTTGTCAAAAACTTTATCGGTTACAAACTTGAGCTGGACTTGAATTTGTTTGATAAAATATAATATTATCAGTTGGAACTTTGAACTTTAAAGGCTTTACGCCAAAGTACAAGTAATTTAACCACATACAGCAATAAGATGTTGGTCATGTTGGTCCCTTAGTTATAATATTATTCTACGAGATGGCGCTATAAAACATAATATCTTTATCCAATAATGCATTATTTGAAACGATAGTAATTATTTGAGTTAAATATAATACATTTTAAAATCGTGCAATGAATATAGATTTATATTTATTACATAGAATACTATGTTTATTAGTATATTGTCCATAATCCTTCCATAATTGTCTTTTATAATACATTTGATATTTTGCAAGTCTATCTAATGTCAATATGTGAATTTCGGCTGTCAGTGCCCCTGTTAAGTTTCTGAGATGACATTTGTCATTACAGAAACAAAGTTCTCATTTTGAATCGCATAGCATTAATTTTATTCAAGTGTTTTTTTAAGAAATGCTCTGAAAAGAATATCTAATTCTATCTGAAGTCTGACGTTATAAAAATTAATTAATCGTGGCGTTATAAAATATTGTGGGAATATTGTAATGGCTTCACATTTGAGTACTAGAGATCGCTTATTGTCGTTGATCGACGATATAGAACTAATTGCTAAGTAAGTTCTTTGAATATCTTTAAAAAAACCGAGTAAAAAAGGGATAAATTATATTTTTCTATACGTCTGTAATTTATTAAGGATAATCTCTCAACATACCAGTTCGTGCATTATTCTGACGTTATGTTAATACAAACAAGAATTATTTATTTTTTACTAATGTTTCGCTTGATTATATGGCTTAATTGCAACTGTTTAAAGTTTAACATAATAGCAGGTACTTTCTAAACTAATATAACAGTATTATGAATTTGACTTTGCCTTTATTTTATATAAAATATAATTAAACTTTATCGTGATTTAGGGAGATGATAGAAGTGTCCATTGCTCCAAAATCACAAAAACTTTCAGCAGTAGACCATGCTCAGCTTACGGATTTACTACTTTCTAAGGATGCAGAATTAAAAAAGGCCTTGGAACTGGCAGATGAACAAGCTCAGATACAGCATAAAATGAATGAGCTTAAAGCTGAAGTGGATAATAAGGTACCTAGTTATTTATATGCACTTAATTGAGAGATATCTGAAATGAGCTATAGAAATTATTTATATAATTGGAAATTGTATCTAAAATCCATAAAGCGAAAACCAAATCATCAGCTATGTAAGTTTAAAATTAGAATAAAATGTGATGTTATAAAAATGTAAAAGATTTTGAATGTTAAGAGGATAAATATAGATACTTGTGTTAAAGATGTTTCTTGGTATAGGATCAAGATATATACCATCTCCAAAGACAACTTAAAGATGCAGAACAAATTTTAGCCACATCATTATATCAAGCAAGACAAAAATTAGCTTCGATAGTTAAGTCAAGGAAACGACCAGTGCCTTCTGAAGAGTTAGTTAAGTTTGCTCATAGGTAAGCTATTTGTAATTTTTAATAGATGGTATATACATTATTCTATTATAGAACAAATAAATATATTTTTACTGTATGGTTTACAACCATAAAGTGAAAATATATTTATTTGTTTGGCCTCTAAAATCTGAAATACTGCAAAAGGACAATAACACTCATTATAAACTTTTTAAACTCCTACCCAATGTACCAGGCATAATTTGATAGGAATTTTTGCCACTAACCATCCAAAATTGTATGGTATATAATACTTATATGAAATTAGTAAATATTTAATGTAGGAGTATGTATATAAAGACAAAACTAAAGAGCTTGTTTATACATATAAATAGAGCAGAGAATGTTAAAATGTTTTCAATTAAGGATGAAATATATACTTACTCATATTAACCTAAATCCAAATAATTTTAGGATAAGTGCCTCAAATGCTGTCAGTGCTCCATTGTCTTGGCAACCTGGTGACCCTCGGAGACCTTACCCCACAGATCTTGAAATGAGACTGGGAATGCTTGGTCGTCTCTGTGATTTACCTCTGAATGGTCACGCCCCATCCACTCTTAATGACCTGCACAGAATAACTACTGGAGGAGGTAGGCCTAATTACTTTATGTAAAGAAACTTATCATGTACTAATGGTTTGTTTGTTTCAAGTAAAATATTACTCAAATACTCATTCAAGTAATGTGCTATTCAAAGTTTATTTTGTTAGTGGCAATACAATACAATATAATTTAGACATTTTATTACTGACAACCTGATCGAGATTATATTGCCCTATATGAAGACTTAATATTTGGTTTATGTATAGCACAAATTTTGAATCCTTTTTATAAATATTGCGCTTAATTACGAGTGTCAAATTTGAAATAGACAAACTTTGAGGATTCCTACTACAAGTCGCTGGCCAACCAATTGTCTGTTATTAGATTAGTCAAGTAACAATCTAAATCTTTCAACAATTCCTTGATGATTCAATAATTCTTTGATATTTTGTATAAGTCATAGTTCAAAATTTCATTCAAATTTTAAAATCAAAATCAGTTTTATTTCTATGGCATCAAAGATAAATCTATATTATATACTCGTACATAAGAATTTGCTACTTAATACAAAAACAAAATGTTTTTTGCAGTGCCAGCGTCAGCCACAAATCAGTTCACATGGCATCCTTCAGGGGAACTTCTCATGTCAGTAGGTGGTGGAAACTCTGTGGCAATTGACGGACGGGGGAAAGATGCCCCCGCCCAGGAAGACGTCGAAGTCATGTCGACCGATTCTAGTTCTAGTTCTAGTAGTGATTCGCAATAGCTACCGTTTTTAAATGGTCAAGTGTAATATTGTTATCATAAGGGACATGATGTATGAATGTTGTAAGAGAAGGTTTATACAAGTATGGATAAGTATGTGGAATATTAAACTTTTTTGTATTGATTGATTGTTTCATTTTATACGAAGAATTTAAAAGTTTTGCATTTTAGAGATAATTTTTATTTTTTAAGTCAATTGTTATTATTATGATAAATTGCGTTGCGACGCTTCTAGGTAGTGTGATACTTTGTATTATAAAAATCGTCTTAATATTTAGTGCAGCTACCAATAGGTATAAAATTATTATTTTACCTTATTTTCAAGGACAACTAGGGAAGTTCTGGCAGGAAATCAGTGAATCAAAGGTAACCATAGTGACGTTATACGCTTTCTGGTCGCCATGGCAACGCGTATTGTTTATAAACAGTTCCAAGAGTACAATTCAAGTATATTCGGTTACAAAAATGGGTGAAAGGGCACCAGTTTCTGCAGAGGACACTTTAGTCCGATACGATAACCCTGTATTGGTTACGAAACAGCCAGAAAAACCTGTGAGTACCACAAAGTCTGAGAGTATACTAGTAGTACTATAAACAGGATTCTGTTGTAAGGGTATTAGTACCTGTCAATTGTATACACAAGTAATTTCAAATTTCGTAATATTAACTTATATACGATCAGTATACAACTTATGATCTTATGTTTTTAATTATCACTTGAGCTTTATTTATTGCTTGATAGAGATTTATAACCATTACAGTGAATTATTAAGCCTGACTACGCTGTAATTGAATTCTGGATTTATGATACTTACGTAAAAAGTTTGATATCAAATCGAGATTGTAATAATTACTTTTATTACAGTCTGCACCTAGTATTAGTACAGCTGCTCAACCATGTGTACCAACTGAAGCTAAACGAGAAACTGAAGAGATTCTAAATGCTATACTTCCTCCCAAAGAATGGGAAGAAGATGGTCAAATATGGACTCAAAAGGTTAACTAGTCATATTTTAATACGTAGTAAGTCGTGTATTGTGTATAACGAACGTTACAAAAATAATAGTGATGATTGGTTCTAATATTTAAAAAAATACCTAAAATTGACATTTTATAGATATCTTCAACTCCAGCGACAAGACTAGATGTTATAAATTTACAAGAAATGTTAGACACTCGCTTACAACAGAGGCAGGCTCGAGAGACTGGCATTTGTCCCGTTCGTAGGCAGCTTTATACACAATGTTTTGATGAGCTTATTCGACAGGTAAGTCGATTGATGTTATTTTACCAAATTATTACAGTTAATAGAATCCTAGAGACATGAGTAAGTCAAGACCAAATAAATTTAAATGAATATGTCTAATCAATTTAAAAAATAATGAGAGAAATATCAATTTAACACATTTAGAATAAGAATTTGGTTTTTTAACACTACAGATATTGTGTACCTATTTACGAGTATATTGGTGTCTCAAATAAGTATGTTTAATTTTTATTTATATATTTATAGAAGCGATGTATACCTATAGGTAACAATAAACTGTGGTGAAAGAGGCCTCTTGTTGTTACGTGTTCGTGATGAAGCAAGGATTACGATGGAGGCGTACCAAACGCTATACTGCAGTTCCATCGCTTTTGGAATGAGAAAAGCTTTACAGGTTAAGTCATGCGATATATTTTTCTTTTACCCTTTAATAGCACGAAATTTAAAGTTAAATAATAACTAAATACGTAACAAGATAGTTTTTGGCAGTAAACATTAATTGTATTAATATTAAAAATACGAAAGTTTGCTATGATGTCTTGCCTAAATATGACAGTAAGTTTTAATGATTTTTTTATTTTGTTAGAAAAAGATTAACTTTGAATGCGGTTATAATAACGCGTGCGAAATGAGATTGCATAAAAGAATATTCAACAAGATTTGTTAAATATGACAACGTTGTACCGTTTTACAAATCATCTTTTATACTAATAAATATTATCCACGTAGTCTGAACAAGGAAAGTCTGATCTAATGGATCAAGTAGCTAAGCTCGAAGCTGAAAGGTCAGCTCTGGAGAAACTATGTACAGAATTGAAACAGAAGACTGAACAGCTGGAACGTAGAGCTGCAGAATTGCGGGCAGCTGAAGAAAAACGTCATCAGGAAGAACTATTGGCATTAAAGAAGACCAATGCCCAGTTGAAGGTCTGTTATGCACCCAGGCGTGTAGTGTGTACTTCAATTTAGTGATGAAATACGCTTAAAAGCAAAAATTATAAATTATTACAGGCTATTAGTAGTTTCTTAGGTATTTAGAGCATTCATTATTCTAAAAATATTTTTTTTTAGTTTCTTAACTTTATATTAACATTTAGGAGGAAATTGATAGCCAAGAATATTTCCTATACAAATATTGTATTTTTATTGTTTCATAACATAGAAATTTTAGATACACGATTGTGTAATAATAAAATTAATGAAGTATACTTTTGTTAAAAATAAAATAATAATTTTTTTTTTAATTTCAGGCTCAACTTGAAGGCATAATAGCGCCAAAGAAGTAAAGGCCGTGATCTTTTTATTATTAAGATATTTAGCTATTGTTAATGTTAGTATTCAAATTGTTTCCTTTATACTTTACCTCTTAAATAAAAACATTATGTATAACCAATTTTTTGTATATTGCTGCTACATGCAGACTTAGTAAAAAAAATAAACCCCAAATTATTTTTATTAAAATATATATTAAACCATTTATAGGACAAACATACAATATTTCCATTAGTTTACAATCCACAAGTAGCTAAAGAGCTTTAAAAAGATACAAAGGACACACAAATACCATTCTTCCATTTCAATTTTTACGAGCCTATTAAATAATTTTCAAAAAAGTCAATAACGGAAATATACAATTTGTTGAGATTTAGTCAATAGACAATAATAACTATTATACAAATTATTAAAAAGGACATTACAGCAACACTAGTTGAAATGCAAAAAATCTATTTAACAATTAAAATTGGAATCTATTATAATTTATTATTTTTTTATTTAATAAACTGACATTGTTAAAATCACTATTTTACAATAAGTCCATTAATAATTAAGGCACCACATACAGAATTATTACAATAAAATTATTAAATTAAAAATAATAATACACCAGTTAAACACAAATACTGTACGATCGAGGACAATACAAAAAATTAAGTTAAAACTTAGTTAAGACGATAAGAGTTGAAAAGACTGTGATGCCAATAACATTACGATCAATAAATTTACAATAGGTGTTACCGATGGTATGTACACTAAAGTTAAGTAATCTCATCAATACCAACATCCTCCAAGCATTTATTACCAAGTCACATAATCGCTGCATTCAGTCAAACAATAAAACTTGCACGGAATGAAAAGATTTTAATACATTAAGTATTCCAAGTACAATATCAAAATAGATAATTATAGCGTACAAAAACTCCGTTGCAATATAACAATATAAAAAATAAAACAAAATTGTGATCGAAAAATGCAATTACATATATCGTTAGTGGATTTCTTCTGCCTCTATTTATCGGTGGAATTTATACTTTACTATCACAGTTATAATACAGAAGATGGAAAACGTTACGTTCGTTGTTCTATGAAGAAATCTACAAACGAGTTCGGTCCTTAATCGGATCGAGTCGTGACTTATAGGTCGCTTTGTCATGATTTTCTGTGACGACGCCCACGAATCTAGCCGGAATAGCGCTTCATAAACTAATAAATTATTTTTACACGTTTCCTTTTTATAAATTTTGCACAACAAAGCAAAATTAGAAAAGAAAAATAAAAATACTATAGTTTTGTTTTTCTATTGTTAATGGCCACGGGTGATGTCTATTGGTGTTGGGAATAAGCAGTGACCTCTTGCGCCGGTCCCACGGGTATGGCGGTGACGTGGCCAGCGCCGCCGTCTAACAGGGGGTTCACAACCTGCACTATATCAGGTTGAAGGGAGTTCTCTCCTTCTGTTTCCCCATCCCCGAGACCTATAACCGTCCCTTCTAGATCTGTAGGTGCCGTCTCACTACTGGGACTCGTCGTCAATTCCAACGATATTATTTTCTCTTGTGTCGTCTCCACCTGTGAACATCGCTTGCAAATGAATCGGTGCGAAAACGCTTGCACACGAATGAAAACTATTTTTCAAGTATCATGAGTCAAAATGAGTTTTGTTGTAATGTGTAAAGTATATGAATGAAATTAATACCACCTTATTTTTTAATACTTATTTATAAGCATTAATCAGGCAAAGCGGCTAATAAAAACTACAAATCGACAACACTATCTAAATGAAATAACGAAATGGATGATCTCATCTAAACGATAAAGTAATAAACACGAACCATTACCTATTGCGGTGTAGATCCCGTCTCTAGAACCCAGGTATTGTCTGACAAATAGACAATAACAATGTTAACATGCCATGCCACATCATGCAATTGCTTAAATCTAAACATCAATGTACATCGACTTACAACAAACTATATACATCTGCCACCGTAACGTGAAAGTCTAAGTGCTTCATATCTACAGTAATCAAAATTATTGTCTATTGTGCCTAGTACTGCGTGTCGACCCCTACAGTGTTATCTTGTAACAGTCAGATTCGTCAAAAAACCGTCAGCACGTCGAAAGCTAAGCATATAACACACATACTGATCGTAAACCACACAATAGGGCATTGCTTGTGTACAGCGCCGTCTATGTATTAGCATTTACAATCGCAATACCTCTTTCTCAATGACTTTCTCAATGTACTCGACGGTTCGGACCTTAGTGTCGCCGGTGGCGGGACACACGTATTCCTCCGTGCGTAGCGTTATTCTCTCGTCTAACAACTTTTCCTTCTCCTTCACGGCCAGTATCGGGCCGGGTTTTGTACGTAACGCGATACGTGGTAGGGGCCATTTCTATAATTTTTAAAGCTAATGTGACACACACCCCGATTAGACGTACACAATGCGCCAGCTAAGCGGCAATTCCCAACCATATTTTTTTTAAGTTGCAACTATTTCAGATTAAGTTAGGTGTTCTCTAATCGTCATTAAGCTGTCTTCGGAAGCTAAACCTCGAAGTATTAACAGGTATCGCTTGTGAAGTATCGGTCACGTATAATACGCGGTTTAAATGTAACATTGACGGGTTGTTATTGACAATAAGTGTTAAACAAAACACATGTATTAGGTAATGGATTGACAACATTCGAACTTGCAGTTTGAAAGAACAATTCTTATTAAAATACACAAAACATAATTACGTTATCTTAGATATTTTAAAAAGGTTTGTATTTCAATTAATCTTGTTCTTTCTATAGCCTTAACACTTTAGTGGACATATAAGGACATTCAGGACATTATAATGGTTAAATTTACCTCTGAAGGAGATGTGTCCCTTGGAGGTACTTCTCCAATGATCTCATGCGCTGGGCCCACCATGCTTTTAATTGCTTTTTGTGACTCAATTGCATCCTAAAATGTTAATCATTCAAGCCTCTTTAAAAGCCATTCCTAATTCGACCTAGCCGGCAGCCTGTTTCCGTTTTATACAGGTAGGAATCTAGTAATTCAATAACCTACTGAAAATTTAGAGCCGAGCACGTATAATTAAGATGTATTATATATATTTCAGTTCAGCCCCAAGTGAATTTATAATCAGAGATGATTCATTAGTCGATTCTTTTTGTACTGTGTTCAGAATTAAGTCACAAAATAGCCCCAAGACGGAAAGAGGTATATAATATTACCTTTTCAAGTGATCGTAAACGAGCTGCTCGCCAAGCTGCTCGCCGAGCCGCCCGTACACTTGCGTCTTCATGTTCGGCGTTTTCATGCGCTGCCCGTCTACGTTGCGATTTAGCTGACGGACTCACGCCACCCAATGACAAACTGTAAATATTATAGCTTTGCACAATTTCGTATTATCACAAGATATTCATCACTATTGCATTTAAAAATAAGAGTTCTATCATATATATTTGGTAAATTCAAAATTTTACACATCGTCTGGATAAGTAGTGTTACAATTGTGATGAGGTATGATTTAACACTAATGACCTATGTCCGTTCTCGTAAGGTTCATCGTCGGAGTGTTCGCTGTCTCCACTACGGTCTTCCCCAGGGGACCACGAACTTAGCTCAGCACGAGACAATGAAGCCATCTTCCTTTCTTCTTCTTGTTTCAATTTCTCTACCTCATCGGCCGAAAGAAATGTGAAGACTTTCTCTGAAATATAAAGGGATATAATGCTTACCATTTAAAGCAGGATCGAATATTATATTTGAAAATGATTTTCCGGTGGCTATAAGCTGAAGGTGATATTAATATATAATATTAAGCGGGTGCTAAACAGATTTTACTATTTACGTTTATTGAAAATGACAAGTCCAGGTCACACAAGCGCCAGTTCCAGCTATAAATAAATTTTAAATAACATCTCGTGATGCCGTCGTATATCTTAAAAACATCACTGTTACCTGGTTTTGGCGACGATTTATGGCTTTCTTCCATTGCGTTCTCAAAAAACTTTTTCTTATCGCTGACAGATGCTTTCACAAAATTACCAGACTGGGGTGGGGAAGCCTGCGAAAACCATCACTTAAATCAACATACATAACATAAGATAGAATTATACCCATGAAAATGTTGAAATAATGAAAAAAAGCACAATGATTTTTAATATTTTAGTCTATGAGAACCCGTCACCAGGCAATTAAAACACCCATGCAGTCAATAATATATTAAACCGCTACATGAATAAAATTATATTTGTAAGTAAATAAACGAAACATGCAAAATATAAGAAATGCAAGTTAAAATCCGTACAAAAAAATGGGTAATGGATGTTGGAACATTGATTCATGTGTTTAGTTAAATCGGGTTGGGTTGTCGACGAACACAATCAAAAGAAGCTGAGTGTTGGTGTGGTGGATAAGTTGCCGTACATCAATTATTACCTCGCCGATGGCGAAGGATTTGATTTTGCTGCTCCATGCGGGTTTCAATTTGGATACGGGCGAAACGCTTTCTTCTCTCATCGGTTCCAAACTTTTCGGCAACGTATCGGATTCTAGAGCACTTCTTACTTCGCCAAAATGCACTCTTCTCTCCGACTGTACACTCTTAGGTCGACTAGCCACGTCAGACGGGACGGTTTGAGTTAAATTAGCGTTTATATCCTTCCCTACAGACCTTACTAAAGATGGGGATAACGGTGGCTTTTGGCTGGTCAACGGATGCGGCGAAACAGGACATGTATAAGGATTATAGGTTCCAGCTACAGTGGTTAAAGACGGGTATGGATTATAGGATAAGGGTGGATACGTCGTAGAGTGTACCATGGAAGGCATATTTTTAACTCTTAAATCTCGTAAGGATTGATTCTCATTTGAATTAGCAAGTTCAGCAAAGTAACTTCTATTTGGATGTAAATAACATGGCGAATTAGGCACATGCGAGACAGTGGGAAGAGTTCTATATTGGGCATGCAAAAGTTCTGGAGGACCAGGCTCCCCGCTCGGACTAACGGAAAGTTCAGTGTAATATTCGTCACTATCAAATGAAGGCAAATCATTTCGGATATCCTGGTAGGCGGGCACTTCGGAAAATAAAACAGAATGTGGTGCATGATCATCATTTGTTCTAGCTGATGGAGAGAAATGAGGATAGGCTGTATAATTGACAGGCGGGGGATTTTCGGTTTCTGGTGAATTTGTGGAGTTTGAAGACTGCACGGTTGTTTCTGCCACGATCGGTTCAGGAAGCACGATACGTTCGGGAACGATAGCAATTAGCGGAAGGTCTACCTGATTTATATCGTCGTGAACTAATTGACTCTGACTTACTTTAGTTGCAAATAATGGCGGAGGGGGAATTATAAAATCTTCCGCACGAACAGTGTTCGGTAACGTTTTCGGTTTAAGCTCTACAGTACTTTGACGCTGAATTAGTAATGAGCTATTTTCGGTGCATGCATCGTTAGTATCTGATTCGGTCGCGGCGCGTTCATGCAATTCATGCGTTACGGATTGAGGATTCGTTCGTTCGTTCGTCGACAACGCTTTTTCGTGTACGTCTTTTGAATCCGGGGTGAAACTAACTCGCTTAATTTGCGGTTTGCGGGGAACTTGAGGTTTCTGTTTGGGCAGTTGAGGCGGAGGGGTCGGAGGGTGCGGCGGGTCCACGGAGGTGCCTTCCGTCGCTGGGCTCACTGGAGGTTGCGTCTTCACTTTTTGTTCCGAGAACACCGCAAGTGGCGATAGCGGCGCCGCTTGTGCACTAGATGACTAACCAAAACCAACAATATACACTTTACTCTTTATTATGTAGCAATAATAGAAAGCTAAGTGCAAGACTTGAAAAATACTCTTCTGAAAGGTAGCTGGCAGCGAAGCAGCTTGCACGAAAACGCTTAAAGTAATACGTAATAAAAGGGATAAAACAAAGATAGATATAGCAATAAAAAAATCTTCCAAAATAAATGATTTCAAAGGCGCTAACATAAACTAGCCACTGCGAAGAGATAACAGAAAAACACTTTTATCAGAAACATTGTGTATTTAAGTTCAACACTAAATATAATAATATAATTCCCATTTTAATAACTTTGTATACAAATTAAATGTCTAGTAATCTAAATTTTACAGTCGCTTCCAATTAGCATAATTGAAATTATTGGCAGTCAATATTTTGGCAATATGGAAATCCAACGTATAATAATAACAATTTGAAGGCCAAAAATGCTACTCTGATATGTCATTAAAATGTTCGATACACAACATTGTTATACAAATAACTAAAATTTTACATTACTCGATAAAAACAAGAGAATAAACTATTGAATCAATACGAATAACCTCTAATATAAGATAAATTTCACGACTCAAATTTAACGTGGATTATTTAGTAATTTTTTAGAACATGTCTAAAACTTTATTAAAATTAACACCTATAGGATATTGGTACATTATTTAAATGGTAAAATACAAAAAGCACTTGTAAAACCATGGAACTTTTACAACTACAATATAAGGCTTGTGATTATATTCTATTAAGTGTAATTCTAGCGTATCTTGTCGCGGAAGTTCGGCTGAAACTTTTGATTGGTAAAAAACTCAACAGAATTTTTACGCATTCCACAAAGGATCTTTCCGTCCAAGATACTGTGACATTAATTTACTTATTGAATCTAAATTGGATTACAATTATCGCTGAGTGAATAAATTTACTATAAAACTGTATCCAAAACATTACAGTGAGTTGATACAATCTACGAGATTATTGAGGTATATTTTACTACCGTTGGTCATTTGATTGACATTTTAAACATCGGATTAAATACAATCACGCCCTTTACATTGGTGTTCACAGTAAAAGCTTATATGTAAAAATATACAGTATTAAACCAGAATTTTATAAACATTCAGAAAAAGCGAGTACATTTCAGAAAAATTTCAATATATCGACATCACCAAAATATATTCATATCGAACTTATACTTGGAAGATTTCTTGTAAATCCTTCAAAGACAGTAACTATTAAATTTGTAAACACTTAAACACCTACGTCCACAACTGTTCAGTATATTTCATTTTTGTTATTGACGACACACACACAAATTTATACACTACGAAAAAAAATACATTTGATAATTCACCTAAACATTATATTTTATTCGAGAATTCTATTATATAAAACATTTGGAATTCACCTAAATGCCAGTGAACGGAATTGCAAATATTCTTTATAGAAAACGTCGACTAACATATTTAATGAGTTAAGATTCTAGCACACACTATATGGAATGAGAAGACCAGTAAAATCATTTACAGCAATTTACTATTTTTTTTTCTTGACACGAGATCGGCATAGCCCCATTGTCCTTTACAACTAAATGGATTTTAAGTGTTTACTACCACGCCAAGATTTAAAAAATACGAATCGTTCCGTGCACGAAGTGAAATCTAAAAGAACTTAAACCTACAAGTATCAAAATCTCACAATTCAAATGTTATATTTACAGTAAATTGGACTTGTACACGTACGTTATGATTTATAATATTATTGCTTACAAGTGTTTCGCTCCTGTCCTTCAGGGTATGCATTCTGCAATGGACGTAAGAACCATTATAAGCGAAACTTTATAAAACACTTTACAACATAAAATTAGGACAGGATCGGGGTACAACACATCCCTAACTTAAAAGGTCGTATATTAGAGAAATATTCACATGCAATACATAGTTTAACCAATACTTACTAATTACAATATAACAAGATAGATAAGGATAATTTTAAATACTAAAAACCAATCCCTTCTAACACATTAAAAGCTACATTCAAAGAATCAAATATAGGCTAAAACATTTATTTTGGAAGATATTTAGTAGAGTATGAAATATAAGAATATTTTCATGCAAGCCATAAACTACAAGGTGCATGCCATCATTTGGAAATCCACCGTGCAAATTTTATTATTCAAAGTTTAATCGAAATTATTATTATATTTATATACAACGGCTACAAAGACACAATTTCATGCCAATATATTCAATAATCAAACCATTAGGCTAAGGCCTTTTATATTTATATCTAGTTATTACAATTAATAAATAAATTATTAAACACCTACCTACAGAAGTAATGCACAGCATACAAGCCATGTTTGACTTATAAATATTGTCATAGAATCAAATCATGCTAGTTTTAATGTTATTAAATTATTATCAACGATATATAGATGTATTACAATTTTAAATGCAATACTGTATGACTTCAGAATGATAGATAGTCAGTGTTTATTTTTTGTCTGTGTCAAATTTTAGATCATTCTTCTCCTGACGTCTATTCTTATAATGAAAGATATTATTGATTTTCAAACGAGAATTAATATTGGCTTATAAAAATCTATTCAGAACACATTTGCAATGGGTACTACTTTTTTAAACTCTAAGATTGCGCTTGTGTTGAATTATGTAATCTACTCTATGAGGAACATACTCAAGATTAATTTTTCTGCCGCCAGTGTAATGGCTAGTTCGACTTATTTCATCGAAACGCGATTTATATAGCTAGAAATGATTTTTTTTTCTATAAAATTATGCGCTCGGCGATTCTACTCTATAAAATAAAGCTAAGCTAAAAATGGATAAAGAAAATTAATATACACATTGTGGAAAGGTATGTCTACACTTTACAAAAAATAGACTATTTAACATGTTTAACTTAATGTTATCTTCCGACAAGAGCAATAATTTGCGCGCCTAAAAATTCAAATAATCTTACAGAATATAATAGAATAGTACGTTCGCGTAACATTATTTGTACGACTATCGAATGTGTGTTATAGTTTTATTTTACACGTAGGTGTGCGGGTACGAGTGGAGACTGACCTGAGGCTGCAGCGTGTGTTTGGACATTACGACGGTGGTGGTCTTGTGTTGTGGTTCGGGCGATATAGGCGGGCCCGGCTCTAGGGCGATGCTTTCAACTGCGTGCACTATATCCATAACCTGGAAATTGATTAAATTAATCTTAGACATTAAGAAACTTTTCAAAGCTATCTTGTATTTGATTATATATGGATATATTACTATTGCTTGATTGTCCTAGGAACCATATCGTCAATGTTTCAAGACTGATCGTATTTACATATATTTAGGTATTTATGTTTGTTCCAGTCTACAGGTTGCATTTTTAGAGCTATTATGCTTAAATTTAATACACATCTTTTTGTTTTTGTCTTTTTTAAATATTATATCCAAATTTTAGAATGATGACGAATTTCAATTATTAAGATGTAAAAAATAATTGTGTTATTATTCTAAAAAAATAAACTACGAAAAATGGGAAAAGCTAAAGCTACCTTTTCAGGTGTAGACTTTTCTCTCATTTCGGCAACTTGTTTCTCGTGTTCAAACTCGACTAAATCCTGTTGTACATTCGAGTCCTGAAAGGCACAGTCACATAACATTTTAAATATACGTCTAAGTTCATATTCACAATTCAGTTGTTCCATCGCATATCAAAATATTCTCCTTCCACTAATGTAGAAATCAGTTTTGTCTGGAATAGATGCATTGAGAAAATAATTTATACACATAAAAATTAATTTCTATTTTCCATAGTCATAGAAACGGCTTCACTATTTTTTTTTTTGTTATGTATATTATTGTCAGAAGGTTCGTACGAAAATAATAGTAAAGTGAGCGGAACATTAGAAAAATTAAAGAAAAAAATTAACGAAAATTTTCATTTTACATAACTGACAATTTTATTCGAATTCAATATTCAAAATTAAAACAGTACGACGTATGTCGGCTCAGCTAGGACATAATAATCTTCTACCTTCAATAGTAAAATAAATTTTGTCTGATCTGACTAACTATTTCATGAAATTGGAATTAAAATCAAACCTGCTGTTGTTGGTGCATGGTCTCGTCCCGGTCTAGACTTGATGTGGAGTGGGACAGCGACCCGCCCGTCTCAGTTGTCCCGCTCTCGCTACCGGTCTGCGTCAACATGCACTATGTTTGTCTCTCTCACACACTACTGGTGCTACTAGGTTATTTACAACTGTGACACTGTCAATTGAGTAGCGAGAGCTATCTTATAAAATCAACTCGGTCTTATCTCCGTTACCGCGAAATCCAGGACCGATATAACGCACGAATTTGAGATTTTGTAAACATACATATAAACTTTGTAATAGGTCTCAGTTATAAACACCCCAGTAATAAGTACATTATATACATATCAATGTTATTTTACGAGGTACAGTTGGTGTAAATTATACATCAGCGCATTATCTAATTATCTGTGAGGACAATTGCCTTTGAACAAAATTCCCACTAAAAGTTTTTTATAAAATTAGAATAAAGTAAGTCATCTGTACCTCAGATCGTAACTTGATATTATTTAAAATAATATTCTAATTGAACATATTATACGTGTCAATTAAATATTGTATGTGAAATCTACATCTTATAGTTCAACTTTAAATTTTAATTTAGTAATTAAGGTTAGTGTGTGTTGTATACAGAGCTTTAAGTTCAACAATAAAAGAGAAAAGCTATTTAAAATACTGAAGTGCAACTAGAGTTCTCCTCCTACTCGTAAAACATGTGCAAAATTTCCACAAAGTGTAATTTAAAGTACTTACGGAGATAAATTATATATAAGTTTCACGAAATATATTTTGAATTTATGATTACTGTCAAAATCTCTATAAAATTAAAGCATAAATTATTCTATAATATCAATTGTAGAGATAACTTACTGTATATTTCTCGGGTCGCGAGTATCCATGACATACGACAAGATGAAGCGGTGCGTTGGTTGCAGAGCGAAGCGCGTTCACTGCCTCATTATGTGTGGCACCCAATAAGGATATACCATTTACCTCTAACAACCGCATGCCCACCTAAGATCATATATGCAAATAGTTGTAGAAATTTTGTGCGAAAAACTATTAGCTTTGTAGTTAAAATTTTAAATCGCAGCTTGATAATTTACTCATTATTCCTTTATATACCTGTCACTCTCTAGCAGTTCGAAATACTTTTTAAAAGTTAATTTATTTTAGAATGAAATAATTTTTATCTCAATACCTTATTTACATTGCATTTATATGAAACTAGGCGTGCACCCCAATTTTATCCTTGTCACAGTATGAGCTATATTTCCATAAAGTTTCAATATAATCCATTTAGTAGTTTCCGCGTGAAAGAGTAACAAACATCTATTCTCACAAATTTTCCCATTTATAATATTAGTAAGGATTTTATCCATTCAAGTAAATAAGAATTATACAATTTCATTTGTTTCAGTACATGTATCAAAATGATAAAAAATTGCCTAAACACGCAAGACAGAAAGATAGATCGTAAAACAGGACATCGTTAGACATTGCTGTATTCAAAATGTGGTCAAACCTACCTTTAGCCTACCATCCCTCCTGGCTGCACCACCGCTATTAATCTTCGATATAAACACACCTTCATCGTTGGAATCGTTAGGATTTCCACGTTGGCCATTCAGACCACCCTTTATGTGCATGCCCAGTTTCTCACCCTCTTGTTTTATAATTGTTAACTCCTGTTAAATAAATTACTCTATCAAAATTCAATTGAGACTTAAAATAGCAACTAGATACTGTAAGCAATTTAATTTTTTAGTATAGTTTCAATGATATTATAATAATAATGCAGCCATTAAACAATTTAACTTTTAGGTAAATAATTGAAACGTCTAGTTTTTTAACGTTCCATGTTCCATAAGTACATACTATAATAATATCATTAATTTTTGGAGTAGTCTAAAGTAAAATTAAGCTATTTTATTGATTATTTCCTCCATTTTACTTTAAACTATATAGTACTCATTGAATGCAAGCAGGTTTTCACAATTACCATGCAAATAAGGCATGCTATTTAGTGATGCGCTTACGTAAACTATTAATTAAAAAGTGCAGAGCGTTTTACTATAAAATAAACGTACAAGACTAAGATAAACATGGGCTTAATTGCAAAAACACATTTACACTTTAAAACATGAATTAAAAAATAAACGAAGCAATGTTAAACCATATCGATGACGATAGCTGAGCACACCAATTGTTCGGGGGAAAAGGGGACATATATCTGACATATATTTGGTAAAAACACACAGATATTTTTTTTTATTTTTTGGGTAAGTGTCACTTACAGTTACGTCAACAATCTCAACTTGAATGCGACCCTGTTTTTGTGTCGCAACGGCCGTCGTACGCACGTGTGGAAATAAAACGATATGTTTTTATAATATATTTGATATCAAGGCTTCGAGTGTACCTGAATACATACACTGCAAGTACGTAGCGATAGATTAAGCACAGTTATTTGGCTTTCATCTATGTGTAAGCACAATGCATATTTAAAATAACCGCCAAACTACTAAGCGTCAAATGTTTCTCTACTTTTCAGGTAGCATTCGATATAGTACGTAATACTTGCAGTCATGCAGACATGGATAGATTTTGCGTACGTGTTTCGATGTTATCAACATATTCACTTTTCAAGTCATGTAATTTGTACAGTGAAATGCATGTGTTAATCGACAAATCATCAACAAGATAAAGCACTTTCTCACTCAATCCAAAATCTCAAACATACATAAACTTACTGCCATGACACAGGATCGCCAAGTCGAAAAATAAATTCGTTATTAGCTACCATTATAGGATTAAGTTTTTGGAAATTATTTTATCATACATTTTCTTCATGCTTTTTACTGCTTTATTTCTCTATATATCGAATTTGGTATTACTTATATAATCATTATAAAAATATATTACAAGATAACCACTTTGTATGCAATCAATCTATACCTAAATTTTTCAAGTAAATAATTTATCATATGAATAAGAATTCCTAAATTCCTGGCATAAATGTTTTATGAATAATGGCGTACTACGCAATTCTAATTAACATATCTAATATCTAAAGAAAAATTTATTAGTAATCCACTTGACCAACTTAAATTTTAATTAGGTTCATATTAAAACTATCTGAAGCTCTTTGCTGTATTAAAATTTATCAATGACAAATGGCATTAATAAACATAAATATACAATTACGTTAAATAAAATTGCGCAGTTCATGAACTGGCGAATCCTGTGTCACAGTGCGGTGTTTTCACACTGACCTGGAAGCCAAGAGGGAGCGGGTCGTGTCGTACAGTCAGTGCGAGTGTGTTTCCGGGCTGTAGCAGCAATTGAACCGCGTCTCGATGCGAAGCGCCGGTCAAATCGTTACCGTTAACCTTTAACAAACGATCGCCCATACGAAGTTTCCCTGATCGCGCGGCTACTCCGCCTGGCACAATCTGTTTTAGAAGGAAACCCCAGTATGATTACTTCAGTAGCGAAAGACGGTCGCAAGCTACCAATAAACAAAAGAATCAAACTCAATACCGACGATGAACGCTGTTTATGAAACGTTGTATCAGTTCGATATATCTGAGATTTACGATAACTGACAGTCCGACCATCAAAAATTTTTACAAGGAAGCTTTTGATACTACTACTACTATTACTACAAACTATATATATAAAAGAAATAATCATAGACGGAAAAAGTGAGAAGCCAAAACTATTGTAGCTTTATCGCTAGGGTACATGGTCTTAAATATAACTTATATTGAAGTTAATGTA
>JAOSYY010000016.1:6759917-6771720 GCA_025727935.1 Hebomoia glaucippe
GTCCGTGTAACGGTATGGTGATCGATGAAGTCGTTTGTGGAGAATTTCGTACATTTCGAAACGCTTTTGTTTTGCAAATGGACGTGACGTGATTCGAAATTTAAACCCTGCATCCGTGTGGCATATCTTATTCGTTGCACCTCATTAGAATGAAGTTATCACATGGAACGTTAATATTCAGTATTATATATCGTAGATTACAACGCAATTTACACGGATTAATTATAGGGTATCAGGTGATGGTTGCGCTTCAATAAATCATTTCCCAGGTTCGCTTTCAAGATCTTTGTCTATAGAGCGGGTGTTAACCACAACATGCCTTCCTGCGTGACTTTAGATTATTCTCATCGTATGCGGTTTGGCTACCGGTCGGCATTCGAGCAATGAGAGAAACTCTAGGGCACAGTCATTATTATTACATTGATTTATATTCAAATGGAATGAATTAGAGAAAGGCATATTCATGCACAATAGACAGAGAATATGTCAGATAAACTCGAGATAACATTCTTATGTCAAATGATAAACTTCAGATAAACCTTGAATTTAGATCCTACTAAGAGAAAATAAATAATCGATCCGATTATTTTTAAAGGACCATTATTAATATTCATATTTTTTACGACTTATGTACACTAGAAATTTTAACATATACTGTGTCCATCATAAATGCCAATTGTGCATACAAGTATCATATATGACAATAAAAATATTCTCAAAAGATAGATATCAATGCCATGACTTGCTGGGTTACACAATAAACCACGAAGAATGTCAGATTGCGACCGTTCTATTAAAGTAATTGCTTTGAGGCGAAAGGTGTTTTTGTGTACATCATAACACCATCTCCCAAATTACGGTCTATGACATTAACATATGGTTTGGAAAGTAATACCTAGTAATTTGCCTAGCTGTCACATGATTGACGAGGCACCTATTTGGATAATGGACATGGCACCGTATACTTATTCAATATAGGTATTGTTATAGCAATGAGACGTAATTAAGTCATTTTACTACTTAAAATATTGTCTACACAGATAAATGTAACTTAAATATCTGTTTGCGAAAACGAATGAGTAACTAACTCATAACAAATAATTATATTTATATATGATACTTGTAATCAAATCAATATTCAACAACTTTTATCTATTTCTTCAGTTTAATCTACAAAACGACTGAATAGACTTTAATACGTTTCTAATATATGCATAGCTAAGTTTACATTGCATACCTAAGATAATTTTATTTCAGATAATTCGAATTTCACGTAAAAATATTAACACTCATGAAATTATTTAAAAAAAATATTTTAAAACTAAAACTAAAAATTAACGAGGGTGAAACAGCGTGTCACCGCTAACTAACTTTTATTCATAAAACGTGTTACAATAGTTATAAATAGTAAGGAATCATATAGTCCCACGAGTCGTTACGTGTGGCCTTTAGAACCTAGCCGAAGGCGAATGTAAACCTGAGTGGAAATTAAATCGGAGGGTAACGTTATTGTAAGTGAAGTTCACTGAAGGTGCTTGTGGACGCTTGAACTTCTATCGCGCATCGATTCACGAGCGAGCAAATGCCGACCGATCTAAAACTCATCGATTATACCTGTTAGCAACTTTCAATACAAGCAAAGGTTGAACGCTCGTATCGGTATCAATGCGATCGAAATTTACGATATAAAATACCACAGAATGAACAATATCCAAATCAACAATTTGCCAGTGACATTTCCGTTCGATAAGCTTTAAATTTTGGATACGAAATTAAAAAAATGAATGCGAATATTATAAATACGATTTTTTATTTATTTGTTACGACTGTGATAAATTTTGGTATTGAGATAGAAATGATAACAGAAATAGTTTAGGCTTATTTTTTTATTTTAACTCAGAACGAAGTCGAGGTATAAGCTACTTATAACATAAATATGAATCGCAACATGTTTCAATAAACAATATAATCAAATCTTGAAAGTCAATTTTAACCTACACCGATTCAGTATTGAAATTTGTATGTCGGATGACGTAATTTCGTATCTTAGATCTGATCTGATGACGGAGCTAGAAGCCATGCCGTTTTTATCAGTTTTTAATATACATTTATTTCAGTCTATATTAGTAAATCATGTAACTAGCGTAGACCACCTACAGTTACAATACTTTCTATCTGATAAAGTTAACGACATAATATTTAAGATGAGATTAAGATGCCATTTAGTTTTTATGTAATGTAAAATACACAACAGCTCCAGATACGGTAAAGGCTTTTTAAGCGTAAATAGGTTGCTCTCTTTTCAATAAAAAGTTCAGTGTATCGCGCGACATGACAGTCGTAGGCGTTACAAAACAAAAATACAAATGATGTTATTTTATCGTCGACCTTCGAAAACCGGTACCTCTATGCACATTCCAAATTGGTGACATTAGAAATATCGAGGGCTTTAAAAGTATAACGGGGCTTTTATTTTATTTTTATATTCATCACAATCTGTTTTTTAGTATATACTAACTGCCCGGCGCGTTGCTGGCACAGAAGAAATAACAAACAAACAGCGATTTTATATAGGTTCTCTGCTCTGAGCCTACCATGTTTTTACCCGCGACTATTCAATGCACTTGCCTCGAATATACCCTTTTTCTTATTCTACCTTGAACAATATAGACTTGAAACGTGAAGTCTTACTTGCTTTAAATGTGAACTCCATCAGCGAACACATAATACCGCGTACGGCCGACTTTGTTACCGCCATATTCACAAAGCTCATTAAATATGCAACACCCAAATGAATGGTATATGTATGAGTGTATCATATAAAAGCTCATGAAGTACTGAGCCGGTTTGCACCTGTTGTGGTTCATTTGAGCGCACCAATGCCTCGGGGAGACCTCTTTCTATTATTGTCCGACCCTAGAGGGTTCACGACTCATCCCATATATGCAAAGTATAAATATAAAATGGAGATTTACATGCATCCGATTCCCTATGACGTCATTCTTTATTACAATATAAACTCCATGTTATAATAACAATTTCGTTACATTTGACCGTACTATTAAGCTCCATTTTCTTTAACATAATTTCACCAACAATAATGTCACTCTCAGCCGAGTCAAAGGCTATCGTCTATCTATCTATTCTTATGATTTTACAAATGGCATCTTTGTATAAATTCATAAGATATAGTTAGAGCTACAGGTCGATGACAAGATTAGTTTCTATTCAAAGCAGCTTTCTAAGGCCAATTTCTCCTCGAAGTAAATTCTAGATATCTTAAACGCTTTCAAAGATATATCCTACTGGAATTTGTTGCACTACGATTGCTAAGTATAAAAGCGCTTTGAAGTCGCACTCACCTGAATTTAAAGACCGTCAGCAATTGATTACGTTCCTAGTTTATGAAATTATTTTTTAAAGCTTTCATTAGACTTACGTGGAACTGTCAGAATAACAAATAATAAAAGTAAATCTTGGAAGTCAATTTTAATTAATTACATATCGTGTCAAAATGTCTATGTCTATACGCATTTATATCATCTACTTTGAATAATAGTAATATAATTCGTTGATATTGTAATTATGGCTAATGTGATATTGGAACCGGGATCTAAAACGTAGTTTTAAAGTTTTTTTCTGCCACTACCAATAAGTACAATGTATACTATACTAAATGCAATATTTCTAAACATCATACAGGTATACTTTATAATATGTAACAGGATGTCTTATATAGATATCATAAAATGGAAATTGACATACCATATCCATGTACTATAGGTTGCAGTTCACTAATGCGGACTCGTCTTGGGGATCTAGCTGGTAAGGTATAATGAGGAGCGGCTGGTACGTTATCTTGATGATAATGCCCGTTGCGTGGCAGGGTGCCATATATTTGAGCTGAAGCATTATTGTAGACGGGCTGATAACTTGGATATACTGTTCGTAGCGGATATTGGTTAACCCTATTTTGCTCTCTTGACGGCGTCGTATATTCAACATAAGCGCTGTTTCTATTGGGCGCGGATCTATATCTCGGCTGGTCGTACTGATCGAGAGCTTGAAGGCTTTGCGCCGGATACGCATATCCGTCCTGGTTGGGCTGACGCCGGTACTTGTCTAAGATATCAAAAGCTCTGTGCTGTGGCGCAGAATAACGATCTGTTGCCAATATTTCACTAACTGGCAATACAGTACTGCTATTACTTAAATTACTGCGATTACTTCTTATACTACTTCTAGCACTATTCCGACTCAATGAACCGTCGCCCCGAACACTCAACTTCACTTCTAACCGTTTTTCCTTCATAGTTTCTATGTTTTCTTAAATTATCAACTTGTATTGAAAACACTTTCTATTGTAACAAATTAATTATGTACAAACGAAGATTAACAATCTTGTAAGCGTACGAAAGTATGAGATGATTACAATGTTCTTTATACTAAATGACTAATGATAGTTGATGTATTAGTAAATGATCACAAGACTGTGAACAAGCTGAGCGAGTTAATTGAGGTTAAAAGTTTATTCGTAACATCGACGGACAAAGGTACTGCCAATTCATAGCGGGCGTACACGGCCTGGACAGACGAGAACAATAAAATTTGACAGGAGAAAATGCGAGATGTCGATTCGTGAGAATAAAACGCGTGCATCGTCTGAGAGAAATTCTAATGCAAAAGCAAGTAAACAAATCTAAAACATAAATCGGTTAGACTTCAAGTCTCTCCAGGTAGATATCCTACAGAAAGTTTCGCTTATATATGATAATTTTAAAACACTTTCACAACACAAATCAACTCAATTTTAATACTGTATTATCATTTAAATGCACAAATACTTTCAATAAAAACCATAGAACACGACTTTCTTAGTAAATATTTCCCTGCCCACTGGTCGCACTTACATCGTTTTATTGGCGCTGATAAGATAATGTTAGTTCAATAGCATGTGTTATGCAGGTTATAAACGAGTATTACATACGATATTGCAAAATAATTAAAGGAATTCGAAACATCGAAAGATTATTCTGTTGCAGCGATAATACTTTAAAACTCATATCGAGATAATCTGCGTAGGCTTAAACTGAAAATATAGATGAAGTAATAACTCACATTCATTTTTAAATAAAGAACAAGCTATTCTTTTATATATTTGTGTGATTGTGAAAGCAACAGATTATAAACAATTGATGTATTAATAGAGCACATCGCGACCATGCACTAGTACACCATATGAACATGAATCACATGACGATATTTACATTTACAACAACAATAGCTTCACTTGGCCTTCGAGTGATCGACGGTTCGAGCAAACTAAGTATTATTTACGTATGAAATACCTTACATTAGTTATTCTATACATTTGCACTTGTATACAATATTAGCAATTAGCATGGATATTCGACGCAAACGCTAAGCTAGCCATCTTAAATTATGCACTAAACATTTTACTATTATAATAATTATAAATTACTTCTTCAATTTTTAAATCACCTCTTAAACACTCTTTAGAGATGTTAAATATACGTTATTGCAGGATTGCACGAATAACAAGAATGCGTCATACGAAACTATTTTAGCGAATTAAAACATCTCGAAATGACGTTCCGCCTACGAACTCGACTTTTGTGAATCGGATAGGTATTGCAAATTTTCTATTGCATAGTTTGCAACACGCAACGAACACTAGGCAATTGTTTTAATTGAACATCGATATTAGAGCAGACTTAACAAAGTCGAGCGTTACACTGGTCATACGTAGCAATATAGCAAGTAGATTGTGCTAGATAACCAGATAACGCAACGATACCTACTGATAACATGCCCTCAAACATTGCGAATGAAAAACATTGCTTCATTGAGTTTATGGCTTATATTTTTTGGAATGCGAAAGGCCCTTACGCTACGTATACCTGTGTCACCGAGTGATAAAATACTTATCTTATGATTGCCGCTAATTTAGTTGAAATTCTCAAAGTTATGCCTTGACGATTTTGTTGATATAAAATAAATTGTTAATTCATCTGTGAGCTATTATAATAATATGTGTAACCCAAGTATAATAAAATGAAAACTGTAAAATCTGCTGGGTAGTTAAGAAGCGGGTTATTAGACAAACGTGAACTTCACAACATGGTATTTGTTTCGGAATATTTATTGAAGATCTATTGGAAAAAAATCCTGTAAATTTTTTTTGCTAGATTGCTATACGTTTCCTTTTTCATTAAATCAACTAACGAGGTTTAGTTGAAAGTCGAATATCGACCCCGCTTTGGTTGTTGTACCTGGACCATTGGTACATTCCTACTGCTACACCCAACTTCCCTACCATATGACTTAAGTCATCAAGGGTGTTTTTAATTCGTACAGATTTCGTGTTCTTAGTCTCCACCGTTACGGTCGGGGGGAAACCCCTCGTAAAAAGAGCATTAACTTAATTTATCTTCGTGATCCCGCAGAACAGTTGTGGTCACGAGCGCGTGAAGTGTCGCAACAAGCAACGATTTATCTCGGCGCATCGTGCACAACCGATGTCACCATACACGGCGATACTTTCATATTATCTACGTAAAGGTCTTCTTCACACAAACACCGAAATAGAATAGAACTACTTCCGTTACTTTCTGATATTTATTTTGTTATATGGTATATTTATCTATCTATGGCCTATCTAGATATTTTGTAGCTAGGAGTATTTTTCGTCTGATATAAAACCTTATTTTTAGGATTATTTTAGAATATTGTATTAATATATAAATAACAGTAAGGTTTAAATAGATTAAAAAATAAATATTCCATCAATGGAAAAGGCTAGATGTTTTTATTACCATCATGAGAAAACAGTCTACATATAAATATAGTTATAATAATGACTCACCATCGGGTACATCATCCACAGTTTCCTCGTCATCAGTTTTGTGTTCTTCGGGTTGTTCCCGTTTCTTTATCGCCTGCAAAAATGTCGCCGTTAAAGCATTTCATGAACACTACTTTTACGCACAAAGAAGCTTTAACACAAAGCATGCCACAACTCCCTAAGTATATTATGGTACGGAAAGATCACGATATAAAACTCATAAGCCAAATAAAACGTGCCCAAATCTAAATTGAAATCTTGTTCAAAATGTCGCTGTATCTCTCGAACGAATCTCACCCGGGCCAGCCATCCTCCAGCTGCTTTCAAACACCTCATTTTACTAAACTAAATTTTGATTAAGTTCCATTGGAAAGTCGTTTTATCGATCGATCGCAGAGAGAGCATAATTGCGGACGGTGTGCAAGACGGTTGCGAATACCACTGAGGGTCTTCGGCTGATGAGCGATGTGCTTGAGGGCCCGCGCACCAGCCCGTGACAACCGTATTCCGACAATTACCCACGCTTCAGTCGCAGAAACGATTCCACCGGAAGATTTATTGTTTATTAACACACTTTATTTTAGCCCACTTTTTAAACAAAGACGGAAATTTACACCAAATGTAACGCGAACCTAAAAAATCAACACGTGTAATTTCTCCAGTAGTGTCGCGCACAATACCTCATCATGTTCATTTTCGATCTCACGCCTGTATTGTTTTTGTCATTCTCAAACAAATAAGAGATTTCAAAGTCAGCTTCTAGCCTTTCGCGGGTCTACGTAATGAAGTACGCAGATAAATGTCGTGATGAAAAGCGCAAGATTGTAATCTACTTTGCGAGCGTCAGTCTGTGACAATATAATTAGCAGGAGTAATAGCGAAACAAACGTTACTGACGAGGATTTTCTTTTTACTAATTATATTAAACTTTGTGGGAAACGCGTTGAAATTCGAATGAGAGAAAACTTAATATATAGTTTTGATTGAAGTGTAATATATATTAATTTTTATTTTTTTATCATATACAATTTTGGAATTTAAACTACCGATGTCGGAAAATTTAATGGCATCGATTTCATAGTATCGACACCGTATTATAGAATAATGATTGATAGAAAGTTATTTCTTCAACGAATTGCCAAACTTTAATATAAACAACAATTGGACGCGCTTAAGCTATTATTTTTTATTATAATTCTATTCTGGCTACGATGGGCTATGGCCCATAAACTTAAATTGCATTTTTAGAAAACTAAGAAAGAAAAAGCCACTTACTTAGAAAATTCTATGGTGCGAAAATAAGAAGTCGTTTATCAGAATAATCTAACGTTACTTTAAATCTAAATAAAAAAGTGCAATTTTGCATAAGATAATGTTATGTGCAGTGCCTTATAATTAGTAGCGACTATTTAACTAGACCTATCTCATACGAACACCGTTTTAAGGCACCTTTAAAACAGTTCAGGTATCGTGAAAAATTTTATTTTACTGTACACTGCAATCATATTTCTCTAACCCGCGTTCGCATGAGAAAGACGTGACCCGTATCACAATATCTTATGAATCATTAACCATCAAAATTCTTAAAGCATATTAAAGCTTTAAAATAATAATAATGTAATTTGGGTTGTAAGCTATTAGTCGCACCAAGAAAGATGAGACCTGACAAAGAGCAGTGTATGGATTTCGAGCAGATTCCAACGCCTAAAGTAGTACAATCCCTCCCCGTCCGCATTGCAAATCGCCAAATAGGGATAACACCGTGAATCTACTACCATTTTTTTATACTTAGTAAATCCTGTACTGCCAAAGTCAAATCCTTTCACGTGTCTCATCTTTTCTGGCCGAATAGATCACATGCAATTTCTAGACCTGAGCGATAATTTCCCTGGCCCGTCCCGCGTCCACTTGATTGATGCGTTTGTTCTTCAGATGGTGGGGGGTGTCGCGGCGGTGTAGCCGGCCCCCCACCGGGGCAGTATTAGCCCCTCGGTCTGAAACCCCGCGCCACGCTACCCGTCTGCCTGCGCGCTAAACCAACACCCGGGGTTAATCAAGCTATCCGAATCGAATTAAGGCTTTACTTTTACGTAAGTCAATAGCGTATAGCGAGGTATTTCAATGTACTAAGTTCAATACATGACAAGCATATGTTATATAGCAAAGGTTAACTATAGAATAAAAACAAAGTTCTAATTAAAATTTCGGTAATATCACCCACTTGCATATGCACAAAATCAATTGAACAACTATAATTTTAATAGGTTTCATTTTAAAAACACGTAATTTTACAGAAACGAAATTCCCAATGTTATCACGAACACGACCAGAGCTTGCCCGTGTACCTATTAAGGATTTGAATATTTTAAGTTTCAGAATATTTCAATGTTACTATTACTTCTATCTAGTTTCGATTTCCAATCCAATTTTTTAACCGCATTAATCATAAACAAGTTTAATCGACACGATGTTGAAGGAAAATTGTAATTTCCCGTCACAAGATGATGTTAAAGCAAAAACCTAATTATTAGTTATCATTTAGAAAGTAAATCTGACCTCATTCGATGTTAATAAACTACCACACAGTCCCAACTTTCCCCGGCTAAGCTAATATTAGTTATAAAGCATTAAATCTGTCAGCATCTTTAATATGTTCACCAATAAAACTCAACAGAAATTCGCAAAATGCCCATAATGTTTACCATTCTGAGCCAATTACTCAAAGACAACATCGTAAGTCTAATGTTAAGTTATAAAACAAAATTATGAACCATGTGTACACTTTTGCATTTCAATTAGACAATAAGATTAGTTTACTATTATATAATAAGCCAATACCTCTAGTTCATCGGACTCTTCATTGTCTTCGTTTTCACCATCAGAGGACTCTTTATCGTGTGCTGTCTGACTATCGCTGTCCTCCTCTTGTGTTACTTCAGGTTCTGGCGCTTGTTGTATGGGCGGTGGCTATGCAAAACATTACATTTTAATATACTTACCTTTATTAGCTAGATTACGGTACAGTTTGAGCGTACTTTATTTGTTGTAACAATACTGACAATATTACAATTTGATATTTTAGATTTCATGTTCGTACCCGCATCTACCGATGTTTCAACATTGAATTAACTTAAATATCTTCAATTTCAGATCAAATTTCATATTTTGATATGAATTTAAATCTAAGAAACTTCATAAGAACCAAAAAAGAGGCTTTGGTTTCTTACTCCTCTCCTCCATTATGATCGGTACCAATAGTGTTAGGAATAATACGGGGTCAAATATTCAATATTGTTTTTGGAACTCTATTTATCGGAATTTTTCATGGGCCGATCACTTTGCCTTATAAAACACTTAGGATAAGACTATATCACCTACGTATTAGAAAACAAACTCTTTAAGAGCTAAGCGCTGATGCGATACTCAAATACATACTTCGATAATTTCCGTCACTGTCTGCACGGGTTCCAGCGAAGAGACTATCCCATTAGTGGTCGGGACTTCATTTTGTGGCGGTTGTTCTGGCGTCCTCGTAAACAATTTCACAGCTTTTGCCTTTAGCTCTCTTGGGTGAGGTGTATTTTGGCGGACGAACGGTGTCTATCGAAAAAGAAATAAAAATTGAAATATAAGTAAAACTTTAAAATATAACTTAAGAGGCCGTTCTTCTCTTATGTTTTGTCAATTGAAATTTGTAAATGAATAAAGTTAATCAAATGTAGATAATATATATTTTTAATTGACAAATATTTTATAAGAAGAACAACCATTCCATTGTATGAAAATACATGCACATGCCTAATCAAAATACAATTAAATGACAATATTTGAAATTGATGAAATGATTTTATTAAAAATTATTTGGCCGAAAAATAACTACGTAAGAATCCTAGAAAATCGTTTGATAATAATTTCACATTCGACTAAGATAGTCATAAAGGACTCTTCAATCTACACTTTTATAACTCTTTTACGTAATTTTTATATTCTTTATAATTATTGTTGAATAAGATCATAAGACGGTTAAGCGACGACAAAATCCTAACTTATTTTATAGCAGACGAAATATGGGTACCCATTTGTGCAAACAATGACGATCGATGAACAATTTATTCCTGCAAAACTAATTCAATATCAGTAACTATAACGAACTACTACGATTGAACTATTCATAGAGCTAACCTGACCGTAGTTTATCTCAGGATGTCAGTAACGCGACCTTTTTGCCCATAAAAAATTCTAATTGACATTTAGCCTATTAAGCGTATCTAACGGAATATGGAATAGGCGTGAATCACAGGATATGATATCACACGACAGTTCACCTCGTCGCAGTTTGGACGTCTTTGGATTCAGTGTAATCCGACATAAGTGCAGTGCAAATAGTGAGTGCTGATAAAAAATAAACCCATCTTGTTACAGGTTATGGAATATTTTACGGCGTGGCGAAACTTCCAACCTCTTTGCTCATCCTATTGTTTCTACAGTCTAAAAAAATACTGGCTGGTTACGAGACAAGTCAATATTAAATACGTCGACAGAAAAACTCACTGCAAAATTTCTCAAGACGTAACAATACTACTGAAATATTTAAATGTTATCACTTGATATTCGTTATCTATAATTTATATGACCGAATATATTCCGTACAGCCTTACAGTTATTTGATCTACAGAAAAGCTATTAGAATAATGAATCATATTATTAATTTTCTTATACAACATTTTTTATAACTTTCCCATCCCTTAATAGATCAATATGAGCACGAAATAATTCTAACTACGATAATTTGCAATTATATCATTTGATTGAAGTAAATCACGATGAATTTGATTACAGGAACCGTAGATGTAAGGGGTTTATGTTACTGTAAGCGAAGGTATGTTATTAACAATCGTCATAATCCTAAAATACTATACAAAAGCATTACAAGAAAAA
>JAOSYY010000016.1:6771820-6820318 GCA_025727935.1 Hebomoia glaucippe
CTTAATTAAAATGTCGTGAAGTGTCAAAATTGAAAGCAATGTTAGTACAAAAATTCTTCTACGTTAAATGTAGACATATTTACATATCTTTGGTTGAGTTTAGTGACATGTACATTGAAATCGGCATAATTAAATCTATAATCCTACTAAGCTATGTAAAATTTGTGCTTCTAAAGAAATTATCGTGTAATTGTGTACAATGCAATTTTATCTTACTCAGCAAAAAATCTATATAGCGTTGTATGGAATTTAATATATTCTATGTATTAAAACTAAATGCATCGTGGAGGTAGCGCATACAGTTTGAGTGCATTCACAAAATTATTTATTTTCACTGTTTAAAAACCGTATCAGTCACAAAGTAGTCTGTTTCTTCAACGATATACTGGATATACGACATCTACAAACGATATGAGTCCCTTACTACAGTTAGTGAGGTAAGTTACGTCAGTTTTTTTTACAAATTTCTTATTGAGCCAACAATATAATTTAAACCATCTTCTCATCAATATTTTTTAGATACCTTACTAATTATTAGATTACAATTTTAACGGATTATAACATGTATTATATAATTTTGCAATAATTTTAATAACTAAAGAAAATTATTTTCCCGATGCCTGCTTTCCAGCCATCGTCACAAATGTCAATTTGTTTAAAGTGTATTATTTTTAAACGTCTTCTAATTATTGTATCTTGAGGCCAATTTGATAACGAAACTACCTGCATATTATTTATCAAAACAGCATTAGGTCTCTATAATATTAAAATATAATAATACAGGTTAAAACTAACCAGTAACTGTAATTCACATTGTTCATAAAACTGGGTCATATTTCAAAGAACGTAATAGGAAACTGGCAATTAATATGTAGTTACTTACGGCCAATGCGAAATTGCATTGACCATAGTGTAATTAAGACGATAACTGAAATAATACCAATCCACAGACAGGTCCATATACCAACAGCGTAACCTTGCAAAATTCGTCATAAATAATACGACAAAATTGAAGTGACTATGGGGCTGAATTTACATCTATACATTAAGAATATAAAAAAAAACTGGTAAATTAAACATTAAAAAGATTAAATGTTTGTGGATTTTTAAAGCGTTCAATGCCTATCACGCCGCTTTGTGTGTTGCTATTACTTCTATGTCAAATAGCACAGCGGTAATACTAAAAAATAAAATTTTGACCATAGATTCCCAAAGTGGTCTGTATCTATCCTCAATTTTGTTTTGATTACTATAAATTTAATAAAAAAATTTACTGTACACCATAGCACTTAGAAATCAAACACATTTGCTATGAGGAATTCACAAAAGGCAATATTAGTTAACTTGCTTAACGGGTCATGTCTTTCGAAAACCGAAAAACATGACCTAAAGGCCAAAAGATGGGGAACCTCTGGTCTGCACGTTTTGCACATAACAAAACATTTAAAATAATGCGGACATAATAACCAATTTTTATATTTGCATTGAACGTGTTAGAAAATATGGTTGTCGCTAATTCAGTTTTGTGAATGCACTCATCGACGTGTACCTCAGCGAGGTTAGTAATAGAGGAGGACAGCCTCTGCAGTGAACTCCTTCGCTGTGTTGTGACTAGCTTGCGAACTACATTTAACGGCCGTCTCAGCCCTAGCATCTGCGTGCCGAAGAAAGAATCTGTCTCCTCACTGTCCTCCTGAATCGATGTCACCTTGAAATTAAATTCACTCCAAGATTGTCGCCGTTACATTTCACGCAGTTGCGCATTAATATTCTTATCAATATATATAAATAAAAATGTTTGAAAAGCTTAAATAAACGAATTATTTTGTTTGGTCGTATCTTTTTCCTTCAACCTCGTAAAGTACTATAATAAACACATAACAAGTATATAAACTTACGTAATCAATATTTTATTTAATGTTAATTAGCGACTTAAATTTAAAAACAAAGTGGATACAAACACAAATAAATAATACATAAAAATTATAAGCGCAAATGTTCAAGGCTTATTGTGAATACAATTTGCTATGATACAAAGCTAAATATGTTTTTTAAAACATAAAAATTCAGATAGCAAAATTATTATTATAAAAAGGGTTATCAAAAACGAAATAATTAATATTAATAACATCTTGGTTACTTTAAACGCATTATTTTTGATACAAAGCAATTTTATTTAGATTCAACAAGTTTAAAGATTTGAATTTACATAGGTACTTGTACTTTTAAATACATACAAATGATAGTAACGAAAAAAATGTTCACATTACACCTTGAGTTTTTATAAAAAATATTAGGAGTTTTAATCTATTCTAGATTAATAACAATACATGCAGTTAAAATAAAACATACATCGAAATTTGCGCAATTTTATTGAGTAAACAATAAATAAAATTGGCTTTACATAAATAATACTTTGAACACTGACAAAAACTTACACAATATGACAAAAAATACAGAACAATTTGTTTGAATTAATTTGCAACATAAAGGACACGACTATTAAATTGTTATTTTCATTCCAACGCCACGAGTATAGAGCTGAGAGCCAAATATGCTCTTTGCCTAGTAATTACATTATTTCTAAACCAATTCCTAACACTCCTGCAATTATTTCTTAATATAGAACTATTATTATTTACACCGAACGGCGTGTCGATACAGTGAGACCTATTTGAATGGTTAAAACGACCGATTCGATGTCTTCTATAAAGAAAGGGACAACAGCAAATGCTCACCTCTTTCGCTTCAGATACGTCTTCGGTAAATTTCACAGATATAGTACGTGATGCTTCCTTCTCTTCCCAGTCGTCGTCGGAGTCGCGGTCACGTGAAAATGTTGATTCTGTTCGATCAAGTATATATTAATTAAAACATAAATATTACATTAATTTATATATTTTAAATATATACAATGATCCCAGTGAAAGCGTATACAAACACAGTACGATACAAGTATGAATTTTATATGACTTATTTCTTATCAATAAATGATCATGTGTAAAAATATGTGTTTAACCGTAGAACATAGCCCTGACCAATCGCTATCGAAGCGTAGAATAAATAATTAGTTGTAATCTTAATAAAGAACTAACTACTATAAATCTACACGAGTGTAATTAAGCGGCAGTGATCGTATTCCAAAATTGTAAAAATTATGTAGCTTGACAAAAACGTTAAGATATGAAGCTATCGTATTTATAATTTGATATGATTATATAAATAGTATTATTCTTCGAATAAAAAGGTAGATAAGGAAATGTAAACAGTTATGTGGGCGACCAAGATAAAGATCTTGTAATCTGATTGGGGTAAAATCTAAAAACTATAATACAATTAGATACGTTCTAAAAAATTATCATATTCTTAGAAGATAGAAAAGAAGAAAATGGACGTTAAACAAACTTGTAAGTGAAGTTATAAATACAAAGATACGTTCGAAATGTTGCATTAGTCTGAATACAAAGTGTTTTAAATTATTTTAAAACTAAGCAGTAGACGAGCACGAAAATGGAACTATTTGTGGGTGTTCATCCAGAAATTCACGCAGAATTTTGTGGACTGGCACCAGACACCAAATATTTGTCCTGCGGGTTGGTATGTTTATTTGCGAACATAGGGTAGTTAAACCTCAATTTAAATCGTTTAGATAACTTTCCACAATTTTTGTTTTAAACGTGTTTGTCAAGCTTAAAACATATAGTACTTACCTCTTATCCTATCAAGCTCCTGCGACTGTGAATTAAATCTGTGTTCCCTGAACCACGTGCCACTGCCGACCTCTGACGTGTGTTCCAACTCTATGTGTGTCGTGTCAAAAGTGACGTTAATATTTACACGGCAAACAAAACGTAACACCAGTCAGTGTCTATTCACAAATTAATAACAAACTTGCCCTCGATATTAACATTGTCAATTACACGATTAGCACGGTAACCGCAGTTGGAAGTCTACATAAGATAGCATATTTATTGATGCAACAAATAGAGCTCATAGGAAAAAAATATATATATATTTTTAATTTGATTCTAAGACCCGTGAGTAGCTCATAACATTCTTAGTCTGAATTTGATATTAGCTGCAAAAATTGGGTGTAACTGTGAAAATAAATATAACTTTACATAGAAAGGAATCAGTAAAATTATCTAAGATCTTGGTAGAGTTTGTGTAAAGCAAATGTATAATGAATAGAGGGCGTATTAAATTTGTGTATAGACAATGACTATCGCACAATTAAATGAAAGCACAATAAGCCAAAATATAGACAAAAAAAACATTTACAATTACAGCATTTCCATTGTCATATCATTAAACGTGTATAAAACATTTATGGCACGTTTATCTCATAAAGATAAAGTCGTGACGTGATGATGTAAAAATCTATTTCTAAAACGTAGTCTTAAGAAAAAGTAACTTTAAAGACCTTATCGTTATAAGTTCATTTTAGTTCAATAGAATTTAGAAGTAATTTCTTCTTAAGACGCATTAAGCATATTGATGACACAATCGCAGTCTACATGTAATTATCATGAATTTAAAGTATATAATAAAATACAAATAATAATCGTATTATTTACAGTAGTATTAAACATTTAAATAAAATAACTTTAATCGGTTTGAAACGCGTTATTTATTACATATGATCGGTGACTTAGACCTCAGAGGTCAAATCAATGTCTAAAGCGTATTATTACTTTACCAGATAATTGCAAATTGGTGTAATTTATTATTCGTTTTAATCAAATTAAAGTGTATTTTAATTATTATCATTCATACAATACGAAAAATATATTCAGTTTATGATAACTACAAATAGACCGATAAATATTTAAGGCTTATCAAAACCCAGTTAATGAGACTATTATCTAAATAAACAACACCAGTATCTAAAAAGTTCTAGTTTCGAGTGTAAATTAGTGAATGGTCTATTTTCTCACAACCATTACGAAATATTTTATATATTTTTAAACTTTTTCTAAATTAACTTTCCAGAAACCGGTGACAGATAGTAAGAAATGATGGTTCAACTAATATTAGAATTATTTCCAAACATTGAACGGATTTTCAATATCTTGTGAAAAAGGCACATTCCAATATTTAGAGTGGTTTTGTACCTGGCTGTTGGGTGTAACTAAGCTGAGGTAGAAGGAAGCAAGTCAATACGTTTTCGCCTGTCGTTTCATCTCGGTCTGTTTGGAAGGTCAACAATGGTTGCGCCTGATTTTCCGAAAGCCATACAGCTTTTAATTCCAAATTCACTAGTGTATATGGAAGATATTGTAATCTGAAATAAAACAGGTGTTACATAGATAACAAGAATGGCAAGATAAAGTTTTAAAATGCAACCTAAAAAACCTTATCAGCGTAGTACTTAATTTCGAGACAATGTTAAGTAAGTAATTTAATAAAACTATAATAATATGAATTACGTATATACGAGTACAATGTTTTAATTCAATGTGGCAATTCAAATTTACCACCACGACTTGAATACATTGTTTTGTTATTATAAGTTAAACTGCAGACTTTTAAAAAGACCAGTATTCAGACCAATACTTTAATTGAAGTAACATTAGTTCTATCATGAATTATTTTATTCATTCGCGCTGTTCTCAAAGGTATTGTATCATTGCAATTGTAAGTAAGTTTCAGATATGTCGGTTTATAGATAGGATTAATACTTTGGTTTAGTGCTTGCATGATTTTATTTTTATATAAAAATTATGTAAGTCTTCCAAACAGAACAACCTAATACTTAGTACAGCAATCCAATTGAAATACCTAAACTTAAACAATAATTTTCCTTATAACTTGCAATGCGACTTACCGATTACCGCTAACATCTAAAACATGGAGGGATTTACAATTTCCTAGTTCATTTGGCAACTTTGTAAGTTTGTTGTCTCTTAAACTGAGTACTCCCAGCACCGTCATATTCCCAATTTCTGCTGGTATGTCGCCTAAAGAATTTCTATCAACATTTAATACTGTCAACTCGTTAAGATTGCCTATCGATCTAGGCAGTTCCATGAGAAAATTCTCTGTCAAAACCAGCTCTTGTAGATTTGTACATCTGAAAACGTTTGAATATATCTATAGTACAATTAATGTAACTTAAATTACAAGGTTAAAGATCCAAAAATCAATTAATTATGTAAAGTAGGAAATCGATTAGACCCAAAATTGTAAACACACACCTTCCGACATTTTCATTTAACGTATGCAATCTGTTTTGGTCCAACTTCAATATAGCTAATTTTCCAAGATTACCAATACCATTGGGTACTGTTTCGAGCATATTTTGAGATAAATGCAAATCAGTAAGTGAACATAAACCTCCAATCTCTTCTGGTATTTTCTCAAGCTTATTCTCACTAACATCCAAGCAGATTAAAGCTTTTAAGTTTCCGATTTCCGACGGTAAATATTGTAGTTTGTTGTGATCGAGCCATAACTCTTGTAGTGCGGGTAATTCCCCAATGAATCCAGGCTAAAAAACAATTGGAAACAATGTAAATAAATCTAAAAACGATACTTCATAATTCGTTACTGTTTTAAAAATCCTTCTTACCAGTACTTCTATTTCATTATCACCAAGATCTAATCTTTCTAGTTTAGTCAGATTTTTCAACGATTCTGGTAGGGATTTCAATAAATTCTCTCTCAGCTCCAGTGATTGGAGAGACACCAAGCTGAAAAGAATAGATAATAGAATTAATATCGATAAGTTCAATAAAATTACTTTATCTGTGATATCAAACGATTGTAGACGAATATAGTCTACGTCACTATATAGCATTTCCATTTTATCTAACACGTATTATTTTAAAATGATTCATCATTTACAAAAACTTATGTACTTTTGCCCTACAAAATAAAGTCAATGTCTCCAGCGACAGGTAGGTAAATTATATTTTACAAATTAATTTTATAATGAATACCCCTCACTTTTAAAAATATCCAGCTAATCTTAACCCCAAAACAAGTAATGATAAGCCTCTCTACGTTTGACTTAACAATATCGCTATCATCTATTTACAAACAAAATCATTAGGGCAATGGATTTTACACAATGTCATCTTTGCAAAATGACTCATGGTTCCACGGCTTTCAAGCTTACAGAAAAAGTACTATGCTTAATTCTATTGTATCCAATGGTCTAGATACTCGTACCTGTCTTTAAATTCTAATAAAAGAAAGTCATTGACAAAGAAGTAGAGTCGAGTTCAGAATGGTGTCGTGGGACATAAGACAATAGGTGACTAATCCGCCGACGATTCAGTGTAGAGCCATAAGCAAGGTTAAATTGATATGTAAATAACAGGTTGACAAGTGGATTACGCAAATATTTTAGAGGACAATTTGGCGTTTGACCACGATAAGTCCATTTACGGATTTAATTCTACTATTACATCTGAGTATTAGGCCTAATTATAGAAACGGCAATAAGAATCTAATACCGGTTTACCGTAAGAGCTATAAATAAGTTTTTGTTTTCAACTCATAGTATACATGGTAGGGATAACCTTGAATTCTCATTCCAAAGCGATAAATCAAATGCGTAAAATCCAATAACATAATTAAAAAACAACATAGACGTAGTATACCATCGCCCGGGCTTCGTGAAGTTACAATTAGTAGGAGATCTTACAAGAAAATGAGCCAAATAGACAATTTAGTCCAATAACGCGAATAGAAATCACACGAATTTACACACTAGCAAGCTTTTAATTATCCGAAAACAAACATCGATTACAAAATAGATCACTTAAATTCTCGGTAAAAATAATTAAAGTTATTTTCATTGACCCGTTTCTAAAATCGGGCACATAAAACTTTTCTCCCGTACATAACATTAATATGACACCGCAGATCGTAAAAAGCTCGGATAAAAAAATTAGGTTTATAGTGTTGTTAATTACGAAGTTACTCGTAACTTAGAAGAATGCGTTTATCGTCCCAATGCAACGAGTCAAACACGTTCATTAGTCATGCTGTACGATTTGTTACAAACCTCTCAATTCTTATCACAAATAGTACGATTGTATGGGTACACTGTAAGAGTGAGCGATCTTAAATTCGTTTAATCTCGTAAAACGAATTTAAATCTAGTTTTTCGATTTCGCTTTTTTATTTGTTAGAATTATAAAAATAGTCAGACATACATTGCGGCTTGACCGACCTCTTAGAGTTTATATACTTTTATAAAAGTTACAATGTAAATGTTGTGTAATAAAGGAATAAAATAGAAAGCTCTAATAGATAATAAATACGTATTATTTTGTATTTTTATGGTAAGCGTACATAGGTAGTTAAGTTGAGGTTTCTTCTTTTCTTCATTATTATGTATATTGCACCGGAAGCCGGCTCAAGTCACTAACAAGATATAAATAGTAATAGTAAATGTTGACTTTGCCATTATATCGTAAACTACATTAACCACTGAAGTAGGGTTTAGGGAAAGTGGTTCATGAACTTTAGATTATTCAATTTGCTTATCCTAATGTAAATTATATACCCTTTATTCGACATTAAATAGTCATAATAATTTAATTTCATACTAATTTCGCTATTGTTAAAATCTAAATATAACGAGCGAATATGAAAGCATTGTTGAGAGTAAAGAAGCAAAAGGAGTATTACAGCAGGCTTTGAAGGTAGAAATTTGTAGTCTCAGCTTACACCTACGCGAACAAGGCGTGATTTTATGAACATACATAATAGATGCGTGGAAGTAGATCATTAAACTTTTATATAAAGAAAATTCTGATATCTTGAGTAAAATTTTGTAAACAAAATTTACGAAAGAATAAACATTGCAATTATAGCAATGTCGTTGTTTATTAACTTTATAGGTTAGATAAAAACAACACCTTGATAACACTCGCAGTGGGCACGCCCCATACACGTCACCTATAAAGTATATTTTTATCGTATTACTTACATTACGTGCAATTTAATTAAGGAAACTTATTTTGATTCTTAAACTAAGTCGTGTAGAGTTCAAAATGATTATTTCATGTTACTGCGGTTGATGGGTTTAATGAATAGGACATTTTATACTTCAAACAATGTCAAAGTGTCCTGAATTCCAATGCAATTCGTACATGTTTTAACGTTACAAGTTTCGCTAATAGCTTGTTCTCCAAAACAAGTAAAGGTTACTTGCAGTTATGTGAAGTTCACCTTGACACTAAGGGATGGATATATATACAATGCAATTATTTTTATCACCTACTATGACTTGAATCTAAGTATAAATAAATTAACAATAACCAAAATTATAAATACATAATCTTAATTATGTAATATAAAATCTTTTAAGAGGGACAGTCTAATTATAATCGATGCAACCATGTATAAGATATTCCAGACCAAACATACAAACATGCAAAAATACATAAAGCAATTTTTTTTTCATATAATCAGGATTTAATACCTCCTCGAGTTTCTACGTTACGTTTTACACGATTTGTGAAATCCCGTATCAGAATATCATTTCAAAATTTTATAACAACAAATAATATTGAAATTTACTTGGAAAAATCCATGTTATAAACACTACGTGGAAATACATCGGTCGGAATTTTGCATCAATCGTAATAATTGCGATGACACCGGGACTGGAGACAATTTAAATTATGAAACATCTAAATTTTTATATTACAATTTTGAATATTCGTGTATGAGTATTTTAATATTGAGCTTAAGAATAAATATGACGATAAAAACATAAATCTGTAAGCGTCTCGTACGCCTTTACAGAAACCATAACTCGAGTTTTTTATTTACTCTTTCGAGTTGACGTTAAATCTAATTTGTATGACGAATATGTGTCAAAATATCTAAATGGATCAGACGTAATTTGAATCGAATAAGTAGAAAATGTTTGCCTCTGAGATCAGTAAGTACACTTTTGACTTCAAATCAAGGAATCGCCTTCGGCATTAACTTTCTACTGAACTTTCGCTTTCATTTGTATTTATAGAGCTTTAGAACAAGCTCTGTCATCATTTAATAAAATATGATTTTCGTGCAAGCTTGTCCGCTTACGACGTACAATCTCATTTGTCATATTCTTTGATAATCGCAAGTTATTACAGACAAATACGATTTTATTATGGCTTACGTATAATGAGTAGAATTTGCTAAAATGTACCTTTAAGATTATGTTTTGATGCTCGTTTATATCTTTTTATACAGACACACAAGCTAAAGTTCAGTTGTTAGTAAAGTCTCAGCTACAGAACGTTATTAAATATGGAATAATGTCCTACAGCACTCCCACACACAACGTTCAAAACGTATCTAAAGTTGAAAAAGTAACGTTAAAGGCCTTAGATGGGCTGGACTAGTCATGGCTGCCATTTATTATTTTGACAAAAAATCCATAACGGTATAGTAAAATATCAATCGGGATGACTTGAACTGAGATATAAAACTACGTGGACCTAGAGTGGAATGCACTTAGCGAAAACATGGTTATAAGACTAACCTGCCGAAGTCGCTCGGTAAGCTGGTGAGTGACATATCATTGAGGCCAAGCACAGTGAGAGCCCGTAGCTGGCTAAAGCCGGCGGGCAGTCGCGGTATCGGGTTGCTGCTGAAGTCTGCAATCTGCAGCGCACGCAACTTCTTGATATCTTCGGGGATGTCGGGAATGTCTGAAATGCATCGATATTATACTAAAGACTATGTTGGCAACTACTTAAGATACATAATTATAACATAAAGTTAGTCAAACCATGATATATAACTATAACAGTAAGAAATAAACCAAACGAACGTTTAGACAAGTACTATGTTGTACTTGGTTTAAGTTAGTTGGTGTATTAAAAATTGCATGAGCCATTAAAAAAAGTATGCGCTATCCTAAAAATACCTGACTAAAATTTATATAGCCTTATTCCTAACTCAATAAAATTTTACGCTTTCAAAATCTGAACTTTCAATATATATTTCCTTGTAAGTTTCCTATAGGAAGTCATACATATTTTTATAACTTACATTACGAACAAGATGGAAACCCAATCTACTACTAAAGTTTGTTTTATGAATCCCAGTGGCTTTCGGAAGTTGTGGGTGTTGATAAACATTCAAAAGCCAAAAAAGCACGCGAAGTCTTTTTTACAAATCATACGGAAGACGTTACCAATATACACTGTACTCACATTGTATATATAAATCAACAGAAACTATTTTGCACAAATGGTATAATTTAAATGCGAAAACGTTTATTAATATTCGTAGAATTTTTGCCCAGGACTCTTAACAATAAGAAGGATTACGAGACTAACAATATAACAACATTTTCCTGCTTACAGACTTAACTAGAATACAGATGAGATTTTCTGTCTTAAGATTATCGTAACTACTTTTTCAATGATAAAACGCTTTCGATTTTAAAATCTTGAGATGGATTACTTAATCAGTTATAGCGTTTATGAAAGAAAACACTGAATAAAAAATCACGAAGATACAAAATGAGTATACTAAATAACTCATTAATCACAATTAATACTAGAGAACACCCGTTGTGCAAATACGATAGCAATTCATTAAGTTGATTAATATCTTTTGTTAAAATTATATATCAATTTTAGCTTTCAGCACTTCTCCATCTAAACGTTAATTTTGTCAAATCTCAAACTCCTACGTGCGCATAATGTTCTTAAATATAATAGATTTTGTATAATCCTGCTGCAAGAAATTTAAATTGCACAAGGTGAATGACAAGAAAGCATAAATTTATTAGCAATTTTTTATATACATGCATTTTTATATATCTTTCTGAGGCCATTTTCATAGGTCTTTACATACAAAGGTTAACTTTAATCTAAAAATAGTTATAAAATCTGTCCTTCAACTATGTTTAAAGCTACATAACTCTTAAATGTGCTCATTTCTTTAGCGGGTCAGTAACGAGTTCCGATGATTTCATAACACCAAAAGCATTGAAGAGCCATATTAGGGAACAATGTTCTCTGTTTCGGACCAACTATTCATGTCATGGAGTGTCATTGAACAACCTTTTAGCTAAATGAAATTGAACACCACACTTAAAACCAATAAAAGTTGAAACACATCTTTTTAAAAGGTCTTATGCTTTAAGGCACGGCGCTCTTAAAAAATTCCACCATTATATTTTCAAATGCAATTGAATTTAATTTACAGTCTAAAAATGCACACATTAATGTTATATTACATTGTGTTTATATAATTTTAGGAAAATCTAAGTACATATTTAAACATTATCTAATTTAAGAAAATAAGTCATCTTTTTATCAATGATTTCATATTGACATTCAGGTTTTTAGTATATACCATGAATTCTATTACCGTAATTCAAAACTAACTGTAAATATTACATTAAGCAAATACTGCCGTGGAGGGATTCAATCTAAACGAGCTTAGAAATGGTAAATTGAATCGCATTTATTCAAGGCTTCAACGAGCAGGATCTAACGGTTTGTAAGTTGCAAGGGCCACTGAAGGTCGGAACAAGCATAAATTGGTACACGGTCGCGTAAATAGCCCAATGTAATTTACAATTATTGTTATAATGTTTAAAGATGTAGAACGAAACATTGTAGAGTATTGGAGCAAGGTCAGCCTGACCAGACTATTTAATAAACATTCCTCCGTACGGCCATTGTTATCTAATATTAAACACAATCCCGCTACCAAATAAGTTCTAAAGAGGATCGCTATTAATATTCTCAATTTTGAAGTGAATAAAATTTCATACGTGTGATTATTTAATTATTTAAAATTCGAATAGGGATATAGCTAATTTGATATTCTAAAATTAAAAATCATGGCTGGACGCATTAAAAAACCAGTTTTCTATTTATAAAAAATGATGACATCTGTGTCATAAAACACCTTGACTTTTCGACAAATTTCACATTCACACCACAAAAATCGGTTTCAATTACGTCAATTGAAACACGATGATGATAGAACTATTAAAGAGGGTCCTTGGGGAGGATTCTTTACACGGTCTGGCACTTCATACGCAAACATTATCGCAACCCTATCTCTAATAAACATATTCGCTAACCAGACCTATATGCTCGCGCTTAGGATACAGATGTTAAAGTAATTTAAAATTTTAATTATATTGCCAAGTTTAACGTGTTGTTATATTGATTGTCTTGTTCGTATCAAATACCTATTTATCGCTTTCTAATTCGCCGATGTCAACGCTCAGCGGGAAGTAATTTTTCGCTACTCTTTTTAATTATTACAGTATTTAAGTCATATATTTGAATTAGGTGGCAATTTAATGTATTTTTGCATTGTTTTGTTTTAGTTTTGAAACAATTTACATAGCGATGTATCTGAATTTGTCAGTAAGTATAACTTGAATCAGAAAAAGAATATTTATGATTATTAAGTTATTATTACTACAAACAAAAACCAATATTTATTCAAACAAATTCCAAACATCGTAAAGCGTGAGGCAAGTAAATTATATTATTATACATATTTAAAATTTTCAATCATTTTTGCTGTCCCTACAAGAGTTCAAAAAGTGGAAACAAAATACCGTTACGCCGGTTGAGTTTGATTAAGTGTTATAAAATTAAGCCCACTCATTAACATAGAGAAATTGTTTTTTTGAGTTTAGATTGCATTCGCATTGGAGCACAGCAAGTGTGGGCATATTCATTTGGTACTCTATAATGGAACATTTAAAAGTATTATAATTCGTAAATTGAACTAGTTTTCTAATTTCTCGATGTTAACGGTAGTGAGTTCTGGTTTCCGGTTTTGCGAACGAACATTCCAACGGGTGTGTCGTCATCAATCATTTGTCAAGCTGCATGCCTTCATCTGTGAATGCAACGCGAATAATATTTAACTAACGCCAGTTTAGTTCGTAGGTTCTGTAACATCGATCGCAACAGTTAAGTAGGTCGTTTGAACTGTAGACCTTCCAGTATTTCCTGACTATGTTAATAGAGCGGTATACTTGCCCGATAACTTTGCATAGTGATTAACTATTATCAAAATTATTTATGTAACACTTTATTAAAAGATAAGCACGATTTTATGAAATGTTTATTTCACCTGGAGAATGTTTAGCACGCTCCGTTTATTTATGTAAGTCATTTTTTAAACACGTAGAATTGTTAGCGTTTGGTGAGAACAAGTAAGTGCTATTTTCGGATAGGTATGCCGGTTACGAACAGTTTGTATTTTAAGTGCATCACCATGTTTATGAGAAGGGTGAATGGCTATTCAAAGATGTAGGAAGCCTGCGGCTACATGGCATTCACGAGCTCTTTGAGACGATATAAAACGTTTATTGTAACTTCCGCTCTCTTTTAGAACGTCAGGAACTCAACGGCACACATAATTCACGGTTTTGTTATTAGTAATGACATATCATTTTCTGTGTGAAGAAGCCTAAACATTTGAAATGATGGACATTTTATGGCGTCATAATGAACAGTGATTAAGCTCACTCGAGCGAGAAATGATTGGCGTAAATGTCTGTCTGTGATGCGATGATGAAATCGATTATAATAAATTGGGTCAAATCTCTGGTTTCGGCCATTTGCATAAAACATTATTTCGCGCACTGCAGCAATAAGTTTTAAAACTATAAAGATATTTCATACATTCACATTCCTGTGGGATAGGCTCATATTCATCCACAATACAAAAATATATAAATAAATTCCTAATATTTATTATCAACGTTTACAGAAAAACCGCAGACTCGGATATTTTAGTCATAAGAAGATTAAGTATCATTATAATTTGTTGAGATAAAACCGCAGCGATGAAGATATTTATAATGAATATCATAAGATATTGTCGTGCCTACAACACACTCATTATATAAACTAAGGTATGTTAGACAAAAACCTTGATGACCACACAACGAATGATAACATAGCACTGACGTACAAATTATCCTATATACATATAGGTGTAAGTGTACCTAATTTATTATGTTGCTTCACATAAACACGTCCAATAAAACCGGCCAAGCAAGTTGCAAAGTGTAAAAACCTTTTAGTAGGTATGTTACATCACACGGCGTAAGGTCTGAAAAGAATCTAGAAAACCATACCAAACTTGTGTGAAGCATTGCAGGTTTTAATATGTTGCGACATCAGCATTTATTAAAGGAAGAGCAGTCGATACAAAAAATCTGCTTATTCCAATTGAGACCTGGATTTCCTGTTATGTTACCAGATATTACAAGTGTGTGATGTTATATTTTATGATTGAAAATCCCAGCCCACCCGAAGCCGGGAAGTAATATCCGTAGTACGTCAAACGGCCCGGATCAACACGGGAAACCACGGAAATTAATATCGAACAACCTAATTTGTAGACAAATTGGGGATTAAAATACACAATTTACTTTAAAAATAGGTATTTTTCGATAATTGGACACAACTTAGTTAACGAGCTTAAGGTGCGATCGATGACCATTATATCCTTTGTATTTTTATGTTGAGTTTGAAGAGGGAAATTATCATGCGTATACTAACAAGAAGCTTCATTTTCAAAATTCAATTAACAATTGTGAAGTTTTTAAGGCTAATGTTTTGCACATATCATCGAACTTAGTGCCTACTCCATTGATTAAGACAAATATTTTCCCACAATCAGAATACAATAACAAGCAAATGTCTACGTAACTGTTCACACAGTGATGTTATTACGTTTTGTTTACGATATTCGCAAACAATGGCAGTTATTTGAAAAGTCAAATAAAAGAAAATTAAAAGTTGTTCAACAGGGTCGGGTGGCAGTCGCGGTTGGCTTACTCAATTCCGACTGGAATCCCATTAAAGCGTTATTGAGTTGTACCAAGTACAAAAGCTCCACAAGTGGACTGTGCCAACCCACCGCCCACGTTAATGGACATCGTCGGAGTCGAACAGCGGGACACAATAAAACTATGGTTATATTCGCAAACTTTTAATACCTATAATGCACACAATACTATAGTAGGTACATACCTATGTAGACCTGGAGAATGTGCCAGTACCGCGATTACTGTTCGATATTAAATTCACTTTGAGCTTTATTATTCTCGTGATATAATAAACGCGATTGTAATATACAGTGTATTATTTATGTAATACACACCGCGTAGTTAGCGAAAGTATTTTTGACTCTCGATACTCTTGTGTACAAACGATTTGAAATGTATAACAATCCTATATATACTTATATTCCATGCTATTCTTAAATCACCGACGACAAAAGTGAGATTTAAGTGTGAAATATCTGTTTGTCTGCCTGTGTCATCCCATCTCCTTAACTAATAAACTCGTCTCCGTACATTATTTCGTGTGATTGAAAACTGATATCATATAGATTGTACTTGGATATATTTTAGTGAGGTTACTTAAATGTTTTCTCATTAACTCATTATAAAGACTAATACACCTGTTTTGTATATACGTAAAAAGTACATTTTAAGTAGGTAAATAACAAAATACTTTTCAACTTTATAAGGCAATAGGGGTAAAAATGTAAATGATTTTCACACCCCACACGAGTTTCATTACGAGTATTAATATTAGAAGTCACGTTATCAGCTGCCATGCATACAAATTTTTACTTATCCCGTATATTAAAAAATCTTTTTATGTGAACTCTAACTGTGAATGAGTAATTTAAAAGGGGTTACGAGTAACAACAATGCCTTCGAGGCTTTCTCGAAATGTTTTTTACATTTACTTAATGCAGGTCAGACGCTATTGTTGAACTGGACTGATATGGGCACTTACATAATGCAATTCTAATAACGGTATTCTGCGAGAAGTTATTACACAATCAGAAGGTGTTATAAAATTTCTAAAAATCATACTACAACTACACTTTACCAACAGATCTTTATCCTAGAAAACTAGCCTATTCATTAAAAAAGACGTATATTTTAGATATATATAGAATACACGACTCGCAGATCTCAACTTTGTAGCTGTCTTAGTTTTATTGCGGCTAAATGGAATATTTTGTTTTGCCCACGTTTAAAGACAAGCGTTAAATACATTCTCTTAAAATCAGTATATCCCTAGGGAATCTCAGCGCTCACGAGATAAAGATCTCTAAATATAATTTTGTAATTACCAAAAGTTTTAGTAAACACGTGAATTATTAGAATAAAATCTTAGATTAAAATAAAAATAACAAGATACCTAGCCCCGACTTTGACGAAAAAATCATACTTAGCTACATTTCTAAAAATAATAATCTCAATATTGTATTTATCGATGAATTTCAGTAAAATGTTTTATATACTATAGAATTAAGTTTAAGATTTATTAAGAAGTAGTCATAACTTTGTATTGACAGATTCACTTTCAAAAAATATGATGACTACATAGTAATAGTTTTTAATACCAAACATTTGCCTAACTATAAATAATAATTATCGAAGCTGGCCAAAATGATCTCACTGTCTGCTGGCCAGTGTATTCCATTACGTGATACGACGGGATGATATATGGCAAAAATTGCTTAATATCTTTAAAACAATATCGCTGAAGCGTGACTAGAATTCATTGACGGCCATTTTAATAGAAGCAATTTGTATCTTTCAATCTACATCTTGTATACATAATATTTTTTATCAGAATCACACATTTTAACGAAGCATGTGAAATAATAGCTTCATTTCCATCCTGAGAAGAGTTTATCTTTACATATTTATCTTCATGATAAAAACATTCTACCGTCACAATGCAAGTTAAGTCTCTTTATTTATGAAAGTATGTAATTTTCATTAATAAATGAGAGTATGGGAAAGATGTGCATTGAGATGGCGAAGGTGTACCGTGGCGTGGGAGCCGAGGACAATGCGGTTAGGTTCAATAGCCGAATAAGCCATACCCATCGAACCGCACAAACAAGTTATCCAAAGGAAACTACTTTTACACAAACGAACCGCATCGAATAGATTAAACCCTTATGTATCACAAATCCAATGGAAATATAAATATATATTGAAACAAAATTTAGTTTTTCTAAACATAAGATCTATAAAAGATAAAATGACATGAAATACTATTAATTTTTATTCCATACTCTTATTTCGTTATGCACTTGTTGTTTTTACCGAGATCTATTTCTGCCCTTAATTCAATTCGTAGACATATTATATAGACATACATTACACTAGTCTTAGATTAACACCGTTATTCTAAGACTAGTAAAATAATATTTACTTCTCTAAGATTCGATGAGACAGTCTTTCATTTATGTCGAATTTTATTCAATCTTAATTATTTGATGTACCTAATAAACAATGGTATTTCAAAACAATTTCCTGTTGTCCGCCACGTTTCTCTAACCGCAATACAGTAATGAATATTAGCTATAATACACAAAGCATCAATATATAAAAAAATAAGTGTCGGTCGTTTGGTTCTTGGATATGAAAAAAAAATCTAAGCTCCTAACGATAAACTGTTTAATAACATATTCTTTACATATAAAAAACACCTAAAGTCATGAAAGGATATAAATTGACAAGTAATCAACTTTATCACTTAAATCCTTCTGATAATAAAGTTATGCAACTATTCGGGTCAATAGATACGTTATCATTCTGGGTGTAATCTATTTCGAAAGAATTAAAGGGAAAGGTCTAAGCTGTTTTAACGCTCTGTCACTCAAGACTAACGGATTTTGATACAAATCGCTGTTAGAGAAGAGACAAGCTTGAGAATCCCTTGGTAATACCTCAGCTAAAGGACATTATGAATTATTAATTTTTTTCATACGATAGGAAGGAAAACGACCATACAGCTATACTAAGACATTCCTATCCCCCAAGATCAGTAGATCTTGAAGACGCGTTGCTAACCTTAAGAGCTCAGCCATGTTACATAATTTGTAATTTTTTATGACGTTCTACTGACGACCTTATTTTCTATTACGAGTATTCTGAAATACAGACTGAAATCGAAACTCACACAGCACTTCACTTTTCCATCTACCAAGGGTGGTACGTGTCCCGGACGGAACTTATATATTGTTAGGAGATCCTCCCACTACATTTAATATTCTAAATATCTGTGTTTTTGTCTTCTTACATCAACAGAAAAGTTACTTAATTTACGGATTTTTTTAAATATTTTACTATTTTACATTTTTATCCACTAGCGCGGCTCTATCACGAGTATTACTAAATTCATATCTCTTAAAATATAGTTTTCGCAAAAAATGCCTACAAACCGCCAGCAAAATCAATCTTTGCATCAAAATTCATTTAAATCAATTCAGTAATTTAGACGAAAAGGCGTGACAATAAAGCTCAACCACATTTATTAGTTAAGTTTACGTATAACCAATTAAACTTGTTAAACATAACGTACAAAACAAGTTTAATGGTTGTAAAATTACTTTCTGGAGCGAAAATATCTGTGTCCCCTGGTTGGGCGTCCCTCAAACGGAAGTGTAGTTCGTCTGGCACGGGTCGGTGGTATTGGTGACAACCAAGCACCGTGAAGTTTGCGTTTCCGATGTAAATTATACACCAATTATTTTAACATCGCGTTTAACCTTCTACGGCTTCCATGCAACGACGAAGGTGACATGCCATCATATTCAAACGACAGTGAACTGTTTCTTAGATCTTAATTTATAGACGATAACGTTACAATAAACAATATATACATAATACACAGATTAAAATCTCTGCGTGTTTGGAAGTTCAAGTTTTATATCAAACCATTTTATTGTTCAAATTATCATGGACACTAAAATATATTTTAATATATATTATATAACGTATTCTAATATCTAGACTCAAAAATAAAGATTGGATCTTTTATAGTTCACAAATAACACTGATACCGGCTTTATTACGCACGTCACTTAAGATTGCAATAAAAATAAATCGTGAAATATGGTGCACTATTCATCGTAAATAGTTAAATAAAATGAAATCTAAAGGAATATTGACTTAGTGTAAAGGTATGTCAACAATATGTGGGTGGTTTGATTAATATCAAAATTAAAAAGATAAGATTACATAGTTAAAAAGTATGTTTGCTGTACGCATAGCTACATTAGTTGGAGCGGTTCATTGTAACAAAACAAAGTAGTTTTTTGCATTTTTTACGTAAGGACACGAGTGTTGCTGGTCTTTACAACTAACATGATGCTGCTGTTTACATTACTACATCGAGTACATTGTTCATTTCAATTACACTTAAGTTACACTAATTGTAGAGTATTAGAAAGATCCGATCAAGTATTTTTAAAAATGATCGCGTTTCATCCACTGAAAGGATAAATATTCCAGAATTTGTTACAAATGAATATCAAAATATTTATGTAGAGTTCTCAAAACGCAATGTCATTTACAAAGCAGGAAAATACTAGTAATGAAAAACTTCGTCATTATTTTAACGAAAATCGTAAAATTATTTTCTTAGAACTTATAACTTAAACCGCACGTATTTCACAGTGGGCATTAAAACGGTACTAGGAGCGTACCTCGCGGTAACTACGCATTATAATATGTATGTTTATCTCACGTATGGTGAGTTTATTACAAATAATAACAGTAACGGATAAAGAAAATGCATTCCTATTACGATTAGAAATAGCACGTGTGCAAACATTTTGAATAACCTAAAAAAGATTATTAAAACAGTTCTCTCAATACAACATCATTTTCTTTTAACGCACGTAATGTTATAGTGTATATGTACATAAATAATTATAGCGGTTTGAAGACTCTTATCATCCTTAATTGAAGTCATAGGATATCATTCTTATTTTTTCCATAAATCAGCGCCCGACCCTATTAATTGTATTGTTACTGTCTCATTAAATCGTTCATTATTCCATGATACTGCATCGACTTACTTATTTTAATTTCGAATATTCTTTTTATACACTAACGGCTATGTTTTTGATTTACTTATTTACCAAGTTTCCCTATTTATGTCGTTAGGTCACGATTTTTTCATCTACGGGCACTTGATATTCAATAAACAGATGTAATAATATTAACCTGCTACAAACTTTACGGTACACAATAATAACATTTTTAGCGCCATCATATTTTTAGTACAGGATTGTGTTTTTCATGAACGCAAAAAAAATTTTAACTTATGGAAATGCTTTTCATTTTAGATGTTACATAATTAAAGTCCGTAATTTATACGGAGATTATGACTAACTACAACCTCAAGTAAAATTAACACGTGTATATACTTGGATTGAAAACAATAACTCCTTTCAATATCTTGAAGGTCTGGGTGTTATAACATTTTAAATCAGCATGTGATCATATAGTTGATGAAAATTTGAATTTTTCCTAATCTTATTAGTTGATCCTTAGTGTAGTTATATAACATATACATATTACCGTTTCTAGTTTTTAGCAAGGCCTTTTATACAATACTGTAATAAGCTTCACTTGTAACTATTCAATGATGTAATCAAATCTCAAAGAAAAGTTTAAATTAATTGTCGTGTCGAAATACAATTTTCTAATTCGAATAAAAATGAATAATCTTGGAAATGGTGTGACAATGAAGCAAGAAGCATGATTAATAATATAAATTTAAAGGTTATAGATTTCAGTGTTCCCCGACACTAATAGGTACAAACACTACACGATTTTTTTAACATATAAGCTATCCTTACTCGCGTACATGTAACATACATATATACGTAAAGACAATATAAATTTGGCACGGCAAAAATGAATGAACTGCATGCATCGTAACAAAATAAGATTCTTCTCACTTCTCAGGATAACGTCTTACAAAGCGTAATTCGAAACGTAAAAATACACATTCGCGGAACTGAAGCCATTTAAATTCTTCCGTAATTGAAAAAAATATAACATGGTTGACTAAATATATAACAACTGCTGTATTTATAAGTACTGATATGTTTATAAGTGCGTACGTATATATATAATTTTCACTATCTAATACCTACTCCGTTTGAAATGAATTAGACAGCGTTTCTTTTTGTTTAAAACATGTTCGGAAAGTAAATAAATGTCAGTTTAAGATCTAAAGAGGATAACTATAAGAATGGACTTTTTCCACAAAAATGTATTTTGACTGCTAAAATCGATTACCTTAGTAAATCTAACTGCTTTCAAACAAACACCCACTAGCATTTTATACAATTGTATTAGAATTAGTCGTTTGGATTTTTGAAAGTTTTTAATTATTTTTGAATTATATAGAGACTATTCTTAAATTCAAATTCCAAACAATACACTTTGAGACTTAAAACCTTAACTGAAATCTTAAAAGATACTACGATTTTATAAAAACAAATCCAGTTTTCAAAGAGGGAATAATATTCATAAGAATCAACGGATGCTTTGGGAATTAATGTTACAAAGTGGAAGGTCTCCGTACAAATTGGCCCGAGATAATTACGGAGTAACTTCAAATATTTCGAGATTACAAAGAGGAAATTTCAAAGTTAGGAAAAACGTTGTCGTCTATTTAAAAGTATTTACTTTATACTTTAACGTGGAAATAAATATTGAAATTATAGAGATTTGATGAAACATTTGTTATTGCACCAAATATAATCATGATTTCTATAAAGTGTCAGACACATGAAGTTTTAACATCTATTGTATGACTAAAAATTAGGTTCGAATGCTCTTAACGTCTTCTCTAGCTTATAAGCCCTTTTGTTTATGGTATAATAATCGCTACTCTACAAGAGCTGTACATGACACTAGAAAATGTACACACGATGAATGCAAAGGCTCGAGGCATAATCAGCCACGCCTGCCTTTAATGTAAATTGGCTAGCCGAGCACATTATGTACCTCGAGATATCTTTACTTAATGAAGTACTTAGAAACCATATAGTAATTAAGCTTAAGTTACCGAGTAGTGATTTGAATTTTAAAATTAATTATTCATAAATGACTCCCTATTTGCTAATTATAATTAAGGAAAGCGATACAATATTATCGATAATTGTGTCACATGACAACATTTTTTTAATAAAATTGGTTACGTACCCCGATTAGGATATCATATGTAAAATATATGATTAGGAAGTTATGAAGAAATGTATATATAGCCAAAAGACAATTAACTTAACACATGTTTTCTCATGAATTCATAGAGCAGGATTTTCTTAACATTTTCAGAACTTAGTAAATGTTTTTTGACTAAAAACTATATTATATATTATGGGACACGTCTAAGATAAAATCCTCATATCATGGCGTCAATCAGTCAGTTAATTACGTATTAAATATATTTTGTTGAATATGAAGGTTACAATAATATTCGCACCAGTGCCGCTACGTACGCACAGTTATGCGGGTGGTTGAACATTGTTATTTGTTGCGCATACAAACACACTTTGAATTTACCTCTTGGTAAAGTCCGTCGCCTTTTCCGTAACGGTATTAACACCAATATTTGGACATCCGGTCCACAAAGATATCATCTAATGTACCAAATATCTACAGTCCGATCCAAAAAGGCAGATAAAATCATAAAAAGAAAATTGTTTATTATTCCTTGATAATAGAGACACCTAATGAGTTTCTTATACCATGTTAATTCTTCAATCTCTAATGATTCTCACTTATTGCATTGAAATAAATGCTAATAGTTACTATTAATAACTAATTACTAAGAATAAAGAGTGCCATATATTAAGATATTTTATTTAAAAATTTCGTACTTATTCAAAGAACTATGTTTATCCTGGCTTTGCATCATTAGGTAAATAAAAATTGGATTTCCTTAGACTTCAACAAATAAACTTACCATTTCTTGATACATCTAGCTCTACTAAATTTTCAAAGTTCTGTATATCCGATGGCAGCTTATGTATTTCATTATCACTAAGACCTAATCGTCTTAGTCGATGTAACCGGAAGAAATTCTATAATGAAAAAAAAATTGTTACATAAAATTACTCTTCAACATAAAAAATTAAGAAGTTAACTTTAATCTTTAGATTACATTGAATTAAGGAGTACAGAAATAACTTCTCATTAAGCTTCTTCACATTTCACTTAGTTTTGAATTTAGGTAAATAAAATCTGCTTAATTTTGTGATTTTAAATTAAAAATTATGAATACAAAATAACTATATATCCAGAAGTTAATCCTGAATACCTTGAATTAAAAATGTCAATTCATTGTAGCAAGTATAGTTATATTTTTCTATTCTTAGTTTGAAGAGAATATAGAGGAACACTTCATATTCTTGGTCAATATTTCTTTATGAAAAAGATATAAAAAGCTTTCAGCTGTCTAAAACAACAGATTTTCTATTGTTTTACACAATTTTCATTTGCTCTCAAATAATATATGTTAAATTTTTGTGTATTGCAAGAACTTTTAATTAATAAATAAATACCAGTCCTCCAAATGACGATTCCCTGTAATTTATTAACAAAAAAAATTATAGCAGTGTGTTTAAATTGTTGTATAAATTTATATTCAACATTTACTACACTGTGTTAAAATTTCTCTTGCAATAAAAATAATATGTAGAAACTAAAAGTATGAATTGTCAAGAATATTATGCAGTTATAATATAAACCTTATTTTCAAATTAAATGTACATATACCACTTCAAGCATACCATGTGATAAGTCTTTTGCTTCACAATTTCTAAGAGATTAACTTTGCTATAAGTTGTTTTACCATTTAAATTTTTCAACAGTTAGTAATAAACAATTATGACAATTTAATAAAAAAAATCATAGTAAGTTGTTTTAAAATACTATATCTTGCCAATAAATGATAAACGAATCAATTCCGCGAGTAATAGTCTAATCACAATCAGACTTCAATAACAATCAGGCGTTTAAGAAAAAATAATAATTTTAAAATTTCTTTTAACTGACTTTTCATTCAAATTATCAACTATCATTAATGAAATTAAGAATGTAATACAGTATTTACGTTTATGATACGGTAAACGCCCACGGTAAGTAGTATGAAATTTGTTGTTAAATGTCGACGGGTTTACCTTAGGCAAGTCGCGAATATGATTAGCATCCAAAAAAAGTTCTTCCAAACTCCTTGAATAACGTAAAATGTCTTCAGGTACTGTTGGCAACGAACAGTGCCGCTTGTCTACACATTCCACTTGACGATTACATTTGAACAAAGGTATACATCGAAACATGATGGAAACTACACTTTAATGAAACTATACTTGTATAATTCACTATCACGACACATATTTGAGCACTTTTTAGATCATATAACTCGGTACATCAGCATTTTGTTTTCTTAAAAAACGACATTTAACGCCAAGGAATACTCCAAACACCTCACCCTCAAAACTGAAGCCACAAACTGTCTCAACTATCAACTAGGGAGCCGCAAAAGTATCGTTACCGAAATAGTACCGCTACTTAACTTCACACAGTACTTGATAACGGTACAGTCATATTCGGTACCTATTTATTTGTACATAGCACGAATATAAATATGATTTTTTATTTATTAATATAGGTTTTAAAATAAAATTCTTGTTAAATCAAACCTTTTCATTTAAATAATAAAATAATAATCTATATTATGCCGACGAAATTATGAAGCGGAAAGAAAATAATATAAAATAAATTATGTTGCTTAACAATACGTACCCGGATCTAAATTTTGAGTTAGCAAAAAATATTTAAGCCATATACAATCGAAATCCTTATTTGCTACTTGTAATATTTCGAATTTATTTGCGTTGTTACTATAAAAGTATATATAATTATAAATTAATAACTAAAAAAACAGAATTCTAAATTATTTATACAGATCAAAAGGCTATGCAAAACGCGTAAATTAATTCGAATATTTTAATTCACAGATTATACACTTCTGTTCCAATAATCTGTATTATTTGTGTCCGTACAGTTTGTCAGATACTTCATACTATATTATTAATGACGTTTCATTAAAAACAAATTCTGATGTTTCTGTTTCAAAGTGTTAATAACGAAAGAACTGAACATCGAAATTAATTTATATCTTCAATCTTGATGTTCCCGGTAAACTGACTAGTTTCCCTTAATATTTCGAAGATTTGAATTCAAAATTTAAATAGGTAAAGTATTTCACCAATTTAAATATAGATCGATTTTTAATAAATTATGTTACTTTAATAAAATAATTTTATTCAATTTCTGACACTTGTTATTAAATTTTACCTTTATTTTTTTTCAAAAAATTTAAATAACGATTTCATTTAAGCGCTTTCAATAAGTGAAATATTTTTTAAATATTGAATAGTCGATCACTTAACTATATTTAAATGGAATATCAAAGATTGTTATGGATGTACAGTTTATTTTAGGTCATTAAATCTTCCAACATGACATACAATTTGGGTTTTATTGGAGGAGGAAATATGTCAACAGCAATTGTTCAGGGAATTTTAAGAAATGGTACTTTTTTTCTTATATCTTTATAACTTACTACATATTTGTGATAGATACACTTTAAACCATTATTAGTATAATTATAATTCATAATAATCTAATATTCTACTCTAATATGTAATAATAAAATAGTATATTTTATATTTTTATTAAGGTATTTATTTTTCAACAGGTGAACACCCACCATCAAAAATATGGGTGTCAGGACCACATTTAGAAAATCTTTCCCACTGGAAAGAATATGGAGCAAACATAACAAATAAAAACGGTGAAGTTTTTAGTAACTGTGATATTTTATTCCTCGGAGTGAAACCCCAAGTAATTTCTACAGCAATCGATGATTGTGTTTCTACTCTACCCAAAAGTATTACAAATAAAAAAGTATTGTTTGTTTCAATTTTAGCTGGGACTAGCATTGATAAGCTGCATAAGGTTTGTGTTTTCTATATATTGTATTGTAACAATATATATATCCATATTTTTATTATAAAAAATAATTTTTCACTCATTTTTTTTTATTCTTAGTAGTAAATAAATTTTCAATTTAAGAACTTGCAGCATTGATGTATAAACTAATGGATCAATTTATACATAGGAATATATTATTACAATCATGTTCAGGGCAAACTACTACTTAGATATCCTGTATTTAAAATATCTGTTTGGGGAAACTAGTAACAATTTTCCTACTTTCAATGAGCTTAATTTATTTCTAAATAATATGTATAGTTTGTGCATACAATGTATTTTCTATATTTCATAAATATAGATACTTAGTATTCTTCCTGGTGACAAGCAAGTGATTCGGATGTTGCCAAACACTCCCATGGCAGTTGGTGCTGGTGCTTGTCTATATTCACCAGATAATACTGTGACAGAGCAACAGTGTAAAGAACTTGAAAGACTACTCTCAGGATGTGGCATTTGTGAAAGAGTCCCAGAGTATTTAATGAGTTCTTTGGGTTCTCTAATTGGGTGTGGCCCAGCTTTTGTAAGTACTTTACTATAACAATGAAAACTTATTACAATTTATAAAATATGTTTAAGGAAATAATTTTATTTAGAAAAATACATATTAGAATATATTTTTAAACACTTGATATTTCCCACATTTATTAGGTAAATAAGTTCAGCTATGTAATTAAAAACCCATGTCAACAAAGATAAAAAAATTAATATGTTTTATCAAGACATTTATTAAAATGTGAAGGTTTTGAGATTTCTTTTTTACTATTTTGTGTATAATAAGATAACATTGTAATATACATGAAAATAACTATTAAAAATTATATTTGTGTTATTTGTAGATGTACATTGCAATAGAAGCGTTAGCTGATGGTGCTGTCAAGCAAGGAGCTCCCAGAGTCCTGGCTACCCGACTCGCAGCCCAAATGGTAATGGGCAGTGGTAAAATGGTACTGGGAAATAACAAACACCCTGGCCTATTGAAAGATGAAGTTTGCTCTCCAGGTGGTTCTACAATTTGTGGTGTCGCTGCTTTGGAACAGGGAAAATTTAGGTATGTTTTTTCATAGTTGTTTTATTGCTAATATTAACAGATATGGTGAGTTCCACTTGATAGGAGGTGATATTATAGCTGCAAGAAAATATTTATTATTGGACAGTATGCTGCGGACAGAATTTGTTTCTAGCTTTCAGAAATTTATAATGTGATGTTGAAAAACATAGACCTCACATATTCAATGACTTTCAATATCAATTCAGCAAAATTCTCTATTACACTTGATGCTACAATAAAAAATCACACCATCATATTCTATGGGTGATAGCTTAAAAAATTATACAAATACGATATAATATGTTAATACTAGACATAAAAAGTCATGTAAAAATTGAGACTGAAACATGACTCAGTAAAGTATTAAACAATGTCACCTTCAACATTCTAACCAATTACCATTATCGTGTAAATATTATTTGAAATAAAATTATGTAAATACATACATACTACTAGTGTTTGTTCATAGTTTTACTGACTTAAATATAAATTAAATTAAATTCAAAGTGAGCCCTTCCTGAAAATGGAGTATCGGCTGTTTAAATTACTATTTCTTTATATGATAGTGAAGTTCTTCACATATATTAATATATGTGAATGTATAATTTATATTAATATATGTGAACATATATTAATATAAATTATAGCAAGGTATATTAGATATAGTTTATATAATTTTTTAGTATAATTATGTTTTTGCATAGTTTCTATATTTTTTTCGTATGACAGTCAAACACACGGTACACATTGTGCAACAATAATATATATTTCTCTGACGTTACCAATTTAAACTGTAATTAATGAATGAAATGAAGTCAAAACATATATGTATTATAGCTAGGTCTGTTACAGCCTTATTGCTATTTTCATGGTATTTAAATGATATTGAGAGTTGAATGTTATCAATTGCGGTTATTTTATTGTGGTTTTTATTTTGACATGAATAATGTGTTTAACATAAATTAATTACATTTTTTTGTAATATGTTTTTTCATTATTTTCAGAGCAACCTTAATTAATGCTATAGAGGCAGCTGCCTTAAGAACAAAAGAAATGGGTAAAAACTAAACTAGGTCTGTGGAAAAATTACATTTAACATATGGTTAGTTATAGTATAGGCCACCATCACCAAATAATAAATTTGTGTCCTTTCCAACAAAATGCACAATTTCCTGGCTTATTTCCATTGATTGATTTAATTAATTAATTCTTAAAGTTAGATGCAATTGGCTTTTACTAATAATTTTACATTAGTTCAGAGTTCTTTATTAAACTTTTATTTTAGTTTTAAAATAACGTTTAAAATTAAAAAATATGAATACAGGTAAAAAGAGTTGAATCTTTGTGTACAATGGAATTTAAATTAAAATTTTCTTCAGATCTTATAAAAGATAATTTGCAGTAGTTACTGTCTCCACGTTTTATAGATTATCGTAATATGAACCTCGAAGCTTTATTTTTTTATCAAATCTAAATATTAAGAGAAAAAATTAATTTAGAAAAAATATGAATATGTTAATTTTAGGCAAGCTTTCTTATATTTATAATTAGTTAATAAGTTAAGGCATAGCCTAATATTATTCCAAAATTTGGCATACGAATATGTTTGCGAAGCAAACTACATTTCTTATTCAGTATTTAATTTCGTATCCAATATTATGTCGTATCTAAAAATATAATTAATGTAATGACACTTATCTGAAATAACCCACCTTGACAAACATGTTTTTATTTATCAGTACCTATTGTACCTACCTGAATCTCTTTAAGTCAGTATTTTATAACTAAAAACATATTGATCTTTTTAAACATTATTAATTATTTTTTTAGTGTAGCTAAAATATATTTGCCATGTAGTAAATAGGAACATTGTTCATTGTTGAACATCGTGGTATTATTATACTTATCCATATAATGTAAAAATTAAAATCAAGAATAATATTTAATCATATATCATGTTTTAACTTTTTCATTGTGAACTTAAGCTTATTGACAAGTATTATTTTAGAGCTCTGATATATTAAATTTTGCCTCAAGCTGTTTAAATTATATACGCAAACTATACATTGTGATGTGATGTAAGGAGGACATTATAGCCGTGTTTGGCAATTTCTCGTTAGCGATTGTTCAACAGAACAGTCTAAGAACTTATAAAAATAAATAGTAAAATATTCAATTGTACTTTATTTCAATGCCATTACATTATGATACTCTTTAACTTAGATAAATTACTTATTTTATTATATTAATAATTAACCCGTCGTAGAAACTCTATGATCTCATATTCTTCAATAGTCAAATTCATATTATTTCGGGAACTTTCAAACTGAATAACGATTCCTCTCTTCTTGTCTTCGTTTTTTGAAATATACGAATATTTTGAAGAATGGAATGGTAATTATATGTTAAAATGATTTGTTCCTCCAGTAAAATTTTCTGATGTACTTAAATAAAATGCTTATGCCAAATCTCATTTTCTGTAACAGCTAAATCTGACGGTATATTATTAAGTCTATGTATGTCTCAATTCATCTAATATAGTTTTTATTTGTTCCTTGGTTTATAATCGCATCCGACAAAAAACTTCCTTGTTGTTTGTTTAGGAGTATACGGATGATAGGGATGGACACAGACTGATCGTCTCGTGAAAATAAATAGAGAAACTCTCCTTGCCAATCCCACACCTATATCAATACTTTTATGTCTAGGTACATCCATGGGTGGGACTTGATCTTCGTCTTCTGCCTTCGATATACAACTCATTTTTCGCAAACTTTGACTTACACGACGTAGGCGAAATGTTGGGAGTTTCAAAAAGAAGGAGCGATTCACATCATTATTTCCGCGTTTCGATAACTTCCGCGGTGATTTCATAAGACAAGTTTCTTCGTCCGTTTCGATTGAGTCTTTAGATTTTGTTAGTGCATTTAAAGGGTATTCTTCACCACTCATTGCTTTATTTTCACATTTTCAATACGTAACATTACGAGCACAGTCTTCATGTATTACAAAACAGTAAAATGCCACTATAATTTTGGCATTGATTGAGCATGACGCGTACTTACGATAAGATTATTAGGATTACTGTGATTAATTTCACGATTTTTCACAGTTTATGAGATATACCTTACTTATCATTGTGTGCACAGTACACATTTTTGTTTGTATGTTATTAAAATTTTCTGATATATTTATAAGTGTGACCGTCTGGTTTTATAAAGTACTTAGTTAATAATTTTGTATTTGATTATCATTGTTCTTATTACCTACTTATTCACAGGTAATACATATTTAAATTCGTTTCTTGAATCGTTATAGGTAACCTTGTAAAACTGTATTTTTACGACTAAACAAATAATTGCTTTATTTTTGTGTAAGGCGTTTAATTTATTTTTATGAAATTGCTGTAGCTAAGTACATCTATGGTCGATTTTTCAAATAAAAATGTAACGTTTTAAAGCTTTTGCCACGATAGTAAAAAATTGTGTCTTTTACGTCATGAAGGATAACATTAGGTTATTAAAAGATCCCTAGGCGCGCATGTATATATAAGTCGTAATTACTTAGTGAAACTATTAAAACCAGCATAAAGTAAGTAGACTCAGTTGGGTGTTTATTATATTTCAGTTCATTTTACACGCGAAGTCTGAAAGACGTTAAATTAGTTTAATGTTATTTCAACAAGGCGCTTGTTTATAGTTAAATACTTACTAAAACGCTCAAATTTTCTGATATTATTAAGTGATAACCATATAATTTTAAGTCTATTTCGGTAATAAAAGTCTATAAGGTACGTATTTATTGATAACAATGATTCAGTTTTTATAGGAAGGTAAAAAATCAATGCTTTAGCCTTGTGGTCACTAAGCATGAGATGTTTACATTCTACCGATTCTGTAACGTCATTGAGTTAGCAAATCTGTTTTACCGTTGGATTTGTCTTCAATTTCTATCATAATAATACGAGTATAATGTAGAACATAATTCTTAAATCAGCAAAGTAACTTAAAAAAGGTATTTATTATGTTTAGTACTATATTTGGTCTTCAGCTATGAGGTAATTTAAAAAATTGTTGTGGGAACAATATAACTTAAACCAAAGAAAACAGCCCGGTACCTTAGTAATCCTTACGAAACTATTATTGCAATTCAGGTGCTTAACTGTAAAAAAATATCTTTAGGATATTACTCATTTTATGTTCCAATACGTATTTAACATTAAAATAAATATACCTATTTTGAGTAATTTTAAGAGAATATATCTCCTTTACGAAATAAATTCTGTATGTTTTTCCTGCTGTAGTAGGAGTTACACCATTTTAACTTATGTTACACAAAAGTAGGTACATTAGTAACATTTTTCAAAGGTATTGTTTTCTAATTAAGATAAGGTTTAGATGACGCATAATGAATTTATATTAGAACTGCCATTATGGACGGTAAAATGAAAAGCAGTCGTGTTGTAATAAACAGTCTGCATAATGTTCAGTGCCACCACAAGGTTGGTGTTTCATGCTTATTTTCCTAACTGGCACCGGAAGACCTATAGCTGTTTCTTTCACTCGAGAGTGGACTATAACTACGAGACAGAGTGAACACTATTAAAAAGATATTGGCTCGGTGCGCTGGCACAGGCGATCGCGTCACAGTTTTTCCCGCATTGTGACAAGAGTGCATTTGAAAACGTCTTGTTTCCTCTTTTTCAACATTATTTTGTTAGTCATTAATATAGATAGTGTTGTAATATAAATTGCTCATCGGATTTCAAGGTAGGATAATATATAATTGCTTTTAAAAAATAATGCAATATGGTTGTCCACGAGTAGATAGTTAATTTTGCTTTTTGGAAAATGGAATAAGTTTTTTGTATATTATATCATTTTATAGAATACTTATTTAATGAAAATATACGTAAGTACTGTTACGCACTTAACGTACGTATCTAGATTTTATCTATGTAATATTATAAATTATTTGGTTATCATATCCGTTCCACTGAAAACTATAATATCAAAGTGATAAGGCAAAATCGATTATTACGTAGAAGCTTTATAATATATATACTTTAAGATAATTATATACAAGGATTAAGCCAATTATATTGTAGATTACGGAATGATAAGACCTATTTTATTTAAGAATATTTAAATAACTTATTTTTAAAATGTTAAGACATGCCTGTGAAACTTTTCCAATATGTTAAACTTTACAAAAAATTACATAATATGTATTGATATATTGACTGCTACAAATATTTACATTTTAAATACATTATGTACTATTTAATTTTATTGTCTGTAGGTTTCAAGAGAAATTCATAAACAATAAAAGTTATCTTTTATCAAGAGATAGTAACTTATTTGGCTTATGATAACTACAAGTAGTGTTAACATCAGATAATAATTGGTATTCGACTCTATCTTTTATAACAATGACTATAGAGTCGTCAATAGCATTCTAGTGATCTATGAAAACCTGGTTTTGTAGCGATAAGATCTTATCAAGATACATGTTAGTCACATCCATTTATATATTCTTTTTAGTTGAAAGGGCGTCGTAACAACATGGGGTTGTGTTTTTCATTTGATTGTGGAGATTGTGACCTTTGCGTTAACCCTTGCTGCTTGGCTTTGACGGCTTGTTGCTGTATACCTTGTCTATGTCCGAACGCTTGTGGACAACAGCAGCAGCAACAGCCTCCTCAAACGGTTGTAATCCAACAACCACCCGTGTATATTGAACAACAACCGGGTTACCCACACCCACCTCCGCCCGGTGGGTACCCAGGTGGATATCCTCATCCTCCACAGCAAGGATACCCCGGTTACCCCTCGTACAGATGAACACGTTTCTTTAAGAATTAAGGTGAGTGTTGCACTTTGTGGACAACCTATATATACGCACAGCTTATTTCACAGCAAACATTAGCACAGTTATCCTTCCTAACATAGAGATTTATGTTGATAAACAAAGAGCCGTATTCCAAGGCTTGACGAAAAAAATCGATTCGTTAACGCATTGGATTATGGGCCTAAACCTTTTTTTAGTTATAGAGTACCCTAAGAATGAACTGCAATCAATTTTAAGAATCAGTCATACATACTTAGCAAGTATTATAACAATGAAAAAATAATAGGTGCTTGCATATTACGTCTTAAAGTTATTGTATTAGCATCGTTCATTTAAGGTATGTAAGTTGAATACGTGTAAATTACCTCGTGTCCACGTCATTGCTTTTCACCTTGACACTTCCATTTCTTTACAAGTATAATACCATATATGTATTACTTATGAAGCCCGTAAATTCAATGAAAACTGCATGGTATTTACAAGTCATCCATTTGCTTCATACTCTGTTCATTACAACAAGGTCCCAATTTTTTACACTTTTTTTAAACGCTACAATGAGTAGTCGGCACAAAATGTAATGTAGCTATTTCAAAAACATTACATAGTCTATCGGTGCTATAAATAGGAAGATTTATGCCCACATAGAATTAATTAATTTTAAATGTGTTCCATTTATAGGTGATTAGTTAATGTTTTATTGGTTATAAAACGTATTCTTTTAATATCTAAATACATATATAACACTGTATTGATTTGATAGTAACATCTATAAAATGTATTATTATCTATTATCAGTCAGGCTGGGCAGTTTGTAGTATAGGACCACAGCCCTATATACGAGTTTTAGTTGTATACGATTACATTGTATAATAGTAACGGTTAATATGCATTGACAAAATAATGAGAAAAACGACATACACAACTGTCGAAATACAACAGCGAATATATTTAAAAATGTGATATCACTATTTCAGGATGGGTTGTAACATATCATGTCGTCCATGTTGCTGTTGCTGCATCCCATGTTTATGTTGCGACTGCTGCCCCGAGCCACCACGCACCACGGTGGTACACCACACTACTGTCGTCGAAGTTCCCGCTCGACGAGCTCCGCATAGCGAACCACCACCACCTTATAGATAACTGTTATACATTTGCAAGAAAAAAAAAGTGAATTAATAGATATTTAATGGGTATACTTTAAATACCTCTGAATTCTTGTTATCAATTTACCATTCAAAAATGAAACTAGTTTTAGATGTTTAATATTTCCGAATTTACACTTTTTAAATATAATTTTAATATTCTTCTTTTTTAAAAGTAAATATACAACAATATGCATGAATGCGAAATAAACTAGTTTTAAACTCTAGTTGTCTACTATGTGATTAATTCACATGGCATTTTTATTTAGCTTTCATATCAAAAAGCTTAGCCTTGGTCTCTAAGTTAGTATTTTGAAAGCGTCGTGAGTTATTGTATTAAAACAAGTTATTTTGTAACTCACAAAGAACTCGGCATTTATGAGATCACAATTTACAAATAATGTTTTTGTATCGACCAAGTAGCGGGTCGCAATTAATAACGTAATATTAATACATATTTTTAATTAATTATAGTCGTAAATTTTAAAGGTACATTTAGTCACGCGAGGGGCGAGGCACAATACAAAACGATTATATATAAAAGTTAACTATTTTGTTTCTCAATTTTAATATTTTCAACGTAAATTATATATTTCTAGAACACAGGGTGTACGTACACGTTGTAAATGTACATTATTTTATAATTGCTATAATTGTTAATTTTAATTGTAAATAAAATATATTTGTTGTAATGAATACACTGTGTATATTTTTATGTAATATATATATATAATTACCTTCTGCTTACTGCGATAAACAGATACATTTGGCCTTTTACGAAAGTTTGTTATTATGTATGTAAATTGTCAGGCTCCATACTTTTGTAAATCCTACTAGAGACATAAATAAACACGCTTTAGGTATGTATAGGACTAACACATACGTAATCTTTCGAACACGATGAATACAAAATGAGTAGAACGTCGTTTTCCGCAGTAAGCAACCGATATTATGTTAGATAATCACGCCTTTTTTCCGTAGGGGTAAGCAGAGAATACGGCTTACCAAATGCTACGATCCCAAAAAATACTTTCATTTCCTCTACTCCAACGAATGCTGACTGAATTGAGTTGTATACAATTATTGTATATTTGAGATGTAGGTATCGAATGTCTTGATCATGAATCATCGTTAACAGATAAAAAGATAGGGAAGTGTTGAATGCACGTTTCGGCTTCCGGCTTCAAAACAATAAGTTGACTGATGACACTACATCATTGATGTAATTTACATAGAGTCAAGCGCGTCTCGTGCTAGTCGGTTAGTGTCTATCAAAGATAAACTGTTTTATAACAACATCAAGTACTTTAATCATTTATACAAGTAAGCTTTGGATCTCTCTATTCATAATGGTAGGATAGAGAAATCAGTCTTAGCCTTAATTGACTTAATAATACTTATATAATATATAATATACTTATCAATCATAGGGCCATTTTTCAAGGAATCATATCAATTTTTAATGTAACTGAACTTTTTTATTAATAATCCCAAATATACGATTGCAAACGAAATTAATTTAAGGTCAGTACCTACTGTAACATTTTTCTTGGAAGACACTTATCTTTCAATCATTCACTATTGACAAGCAGATTATCTGTTTGTGATTGTAGTATAAATACTCTACATTTTTGTGTTTCATCGTTTTTGTTTGTTATATTGACATTCTGTACCAAATGCTGAAGACAGCCACATAATTTTTTAATTTAAATGTTTGCGAGATTTATGAAACTTTGCCACTTATATTAACAGTTAAAACCCAAGTAGTACTCGTATTTTTTAAATATGGTATATGTACGTTCTACTTATATATTTAATATATGTCATAGATAATAAAAGTTATAACTATTAAATTAAATTCTTTAAGCGTTAACATTAAATAATTTTGAAAAACGAAATTTTAACTTATGAAGCTACCTAATAGATACTTAGAAGTGTGAAAGTAAAGAATTTTACATAAAATATCAAAATTTTACTGGTATATCCGTCAGATAAACTGTTATCAATAGATAAATTAGACGATATACATACTGATATTTGCCATTGCCTTTTCAGTCTATTGGTCTGAATTCTTAAAATGGGCTTGTGTATTTCAATTGATTGTGGAAATTGTGGAGACTGTTGCAGCAACCCGTGCTGTGTAGCCTTGTCAGCTATATGTTGCGTGCCCTGCCTATGTCCAAATGCTTGCAACAGACAGCAGCAAGACCAACCACCACAAACTATAATAATAACGCAACCACCTGTGGTTGTGGACAACCAGTTGCCTCATTACCCTCCACCACATGGTTTTCCCGGCTATGAACAACCTGGTTTTAGATGATTATTGATCGTAATTGTATTATTTAAGGTGAGTTGAATATGTACACAGTCACACCGCTTACATACGTTCCCCATCTACGGCACCCCAAGCTGAGGTCGTAGTAACTTGCAACAAGCAACTTCGTCTTGGTAGAAACTTAACGAATAGTGGTTTATTATATAGGCCATTAAGAGCATCAACGGACGAGCGTTGATAAAAACACGAGAATTTTCGGAAAGAATTAAAAATTCAAAAAATTCACATTCAAATCCTCCACACAACACAATAGAAATACAATCTTTATTGATTTCGAAATAGCACAAAATTCCCAATCCCACTATATTATAACACGTGAAGGGAAAACATATTAGCTACAAATTCTAGCAAGCTTCTTAAGGGTTATTTTATCCATGTTACTCATCAAATCTTAACATAAAAAGTTACAAGACAAGATGGTGCAGTTATAGAGCTAACAAGTCTCAGTTGCCACAGTTGCCTTAAAAATATTGTTGATAATTACAAGTAATCCAGTCGTCATGAGGAAAATATCTTAAAATTTTATATGGTAAAAATTTCCTTTATAAATAAGGAAAAACTATTTCTTTAAATAAATCGTTACGTAACCAATGATTAGTAGCTCCAAATAGTATATATCTATATTTAGGAAATATAGTATCGTTTTTAGAACTTTATATGTCAGGCTTAATAAATAATTATTCTATAATCACATTTATCAAAATCATATTAATTTTAATAACAATTATTTCAGGATCTTCATGTCGCTGCTTTTGTCTTGTTGATATCCTGAGCGTCCTGTCTTCCAAGTCAGCATTTACAGAATTACCCGTGACAACTGTGCTACTTAGCTAATTTATAACTCTATCAATGAATCAACATTTATATCAATCATAAAATCATTTAGTATGTATTGCACTGATTCATATATTCCTTTTAATACTATCAAAATTTTTCATACATTGCGTATTCAATCTACATAGGAGTACTGCTAAACGCATTTTAATTCGAATTTATAACGTAAATTCAAATGATAACGCCTATGTTATAAGTCCTCTTTTGATAAAATTTCGTTTAGTCTAAGGTCAACGCGATTTATTAGTGCTTAGACCATGCTAAGCCGGCTCACAAATTTTTAAGCACAAAGAAGTTTAAAGAAATGTACCTAATGATTAGTATCGTTTAGTATTTTTGATTATTTTTGTATTTACTGTCGAACAACAATAGTATATAAATAAAATGATTGCAACAAAAAGCTTTTTCGTTCATTTCTTTTGGCAAATAAAAATCACAGAATTCGATTATCATGAAACATTATGGTTTATCGCTTAATGTACCCCGACTACGTACCTAACTTATCTAATCTGGCAAAACCAATTTCAAGAACTGAACCTATCTACATTTTATTCGTGGGAGTTGTATAAAAGAACAATATAAAGTATTAATTTTTAGTTCCAAAGTAGGCTGGGATCATAGACTGTAAGTAAAAAAATCTTTTAATAAATTCGTACCGCTACGTAAAAGTTTTATAAGCTTTCAATATGCTATGATTTCTAGGTATCTATTAACTTTATTCTCAAATTAGCAAAATGAAATATTAAAATATTGCATAAAATAAAAAATTCTTTATCATATCATTGAATATAATAGAGGAATTGAAAATTACGTAATCTATTAGATGATATAATGCTTCTGAAACTGGAACATTAAGTAAATTCGTTACTGTAAAAAGTAAATTTCGTCAGACCTTTTCACCTCAACCAACTTGATATTTATCTTTTCTGTACAAAAATATAAAGTTTCTATTAGACACTAGAGAACGCGTTTTGTAAGACTTTATATACTTATCTATAATTATTTTTAAGAGTCACGTATTTAACCCACCACATAAAATAAGAGCTGTGTCAAAAGTTTGAAGCATCTCTGCTTCAGTTTAACTATTTATCTGCGACACAGTAGTTCCTACATGACTAAACCGATTTTAATGAGTTTCTTAGAATCCTGCGGTAATAGAGATTGTTCATAGCATAACACGTGAAAGTCCATTCAGGTGTTTCATTTATTTGCTGTCGAGAGTTCACTTAATTTTTTTAATATTAATATTTTTCTAAAGTTTAAACACATATTTTTCCAGGAAATGGGTAATTGCTGTAGTTGTTGCTGCGATAGTGGTCCACCGGCCGGCGACGGTTTACAGATTGCAGACAACAATCCTGGTTACTATCCGCCCTCCAACGTCGTCATAAACGACCAACCTCAAAACTTCGGTAGATAACACTACTAAAAAAATTGTCAAAAGCCTGCGATGTTTAGCATACGAAATAAAGATTTATGCCTTTCAAACCTCATAACTTAGTCTTATCTGTGACACTGTAGTAAATTGAACATGACGTCACCCAATTGTTTACTATTTATAATAAAAAAGTTATTGCCATAATTTAATTATTTGAGTGATTTTTCTTAGTACTATAATATCCTTATAGTATATTTTAAAGAAAATCTGTTGGCTAGACCTTATGAAATGACAATTTTTGTAATTATTTAGGTTATATCCATTGTATATCATAATAAAATATTTTTAATCTATATCTATAATGATAATTACGTTTACTTGAAAATCAACAGATAAGATATACATACCTGTATTTTTGAAACCGAGATTTATATCGACATAATTTATGTTTTAGCGATAGAAATAAAATAATCAAAATAAATTAAATAATTTATTTTTATTATATAAAAGACCCAAAAAGCATTAAAGTAATAAGGAAATGACTATTTTGTATATGTTTCTAAGTACATTATTTTAATTACTTTAATCTGTACTGAGAATAATTGTTCTCTACGAATAAAAAAATTTACTATCTATTTTAGATAAAAACAACCAGTATCTCCCATACTTAAAAAATATTATATTGCTATACCTCATTTTTAAATAGCTAAGTATTAAAGTACAAATAAATGATTTATAAAGTCATTGAACAAGTAAAATATTTTTATTTAAATAAGAAATATACTTTTTATATTATAAAATGTTATAGAAAAACAAAATATTAATTTGTAAGTTTACAGTAACAATTACACTAAATTACATAGTATAAAAATAATATAATATATCTACAGTACATTTAGCACCACTCCCATATGCGCTTAACGAAAGCTAAATATTATATACAATGAATTGTTTTAATAGAACATGCATGTTATAGGCCTTGAATTTCGGCAAAACCGCCTCCTCTCATCATGGCTCCCCCTCCCATCCCACCACTGCCACCTACTTCGCATAGAACTTCGTAGCTTTTGTACGAGATTTCGGTGCCATCATATGAGATGTAACAGCAGCCATGACTAGGATGAATCTGAAAAAAAAAGAGTATCAAAGATTTTATTGTGTTAGGTTCATCAAGTTATTTTTCTATTAATCTAATTTCTGTCACAATTAAGTTATTCTCAGATAAGAGTTCTGTCTTTAAAAAAAACATTTTGTCGTCCATTTTAAACCCGCTACCATTTACTTTTAGCTTTTTAATTTCTACCATTGCTTTGACTTTTAGTCTATACATCATATGATGGTACTATTGGGTAGGTGTGTTAAATACTTCTATCTACCTTGCCAGGGGTAAGAGAGCCTCTATGTCTCACTCTTCCAATATATAGTGGTTCAGCGGAGTGCGTATTGCCCGCAGCAATTGCCCCTGACGGAACCTGCCCGTTGCTTGCTTGAATCCACCGTACTTTGTTCGGATTTGCACATAGGACCTAGAAATTATATTATACTCGTTTCAATGTTATAAGTTATTACATACAATACATATTAATACTTAGTGAATTTGTTGATAAACTTTTAGAAATTTAAATAACGAGAATAAGTTTTGTACTTTTCATTCGTTTTTTATGTACATATAATATATTGAAATTAAAGTTTAATTGAAGAGAAAATCAAAATGTTATTAGAAAAAGATAATATTTTCATTTCAAGAACTTATGTTTCTTGTAAGAGTTCATCTAGTTATGAATGCTTTAGTTAATAGAAATACCTGTTTCAGCTTTAAAAAAAAGAATCCTTAATGAGCTAATCACATCTAGCTGAACTGTCCAGCGTCAATTAAGCTTCATGGTAACTTGTTAATATTTATTATACCAATAGAAGTACTTTTAAATTTATTATCGCCTTTATTAAAAATTTTAATATCGTTTTTGGTGAACATGGTTTTGGCGAATTTACATGATTTTTCGCTATGTAAACTTTCAACTTAAAATATATCACATTAATTACCTCAAAATTATGAACGCGCACTTCTTTTCCCGCGTAAGGGATGTAGGCAGCTTTATGCTTGATAGCAAGTTTTCCAATAATAAGATTGCCGTTGTGGTGAGCTCGGATCGTCCAGAGGGGACTGCTGTCCCATCCCTCTCTACCAGTCACGAAAACGCGACTGGAGAGAGACTCTGCCAAGTGAGCGTTGGTTTGAACCCACTCAATTTCTGGTTGAGGAGCAGGTGGTTGGTCTGTAATATTAAACAAAAATTTTATGTTGTCACTGTCTTCTATTATTGACTAACCCGCCGCTTTGCTCGTGTTCATATCTATTTTCTCAAATATTCTTGTCTTGAATATACTTGTCTATTATATTATTTTTGCGCGTAAATTATTTGTATATACACATACACGATTTCTACGGATTTATCATCATAGTATCTCTCTACTTGCATGTTAAAGTATACTTATACAGTATTTTCTGAATACATATTAAAATCTATACATTCCTTATAAAATATACACCACTTACAAATCTTAATCTCCAACATCTGATTTTGACGGAACTTCTAATGAAAAATAGCTGAGTTATGACAGTAACAGAAAATAACTATCAATTTAACATTAATACGAATACAACATCAAGAAATGCGGGTAATTCCGAAGCACAGCTAATTTAAAATAAATACTATTAATCATTAGATACTTACTATCGACTACATGTACTTGATCTGGTGGTGGAGGTTGCGGTTGTGGATGTGGATAAGCAGGAGGGTAACTATGAGGAGGAGGGTAATTATGGGTGGGAGGGTAGCCATGAGGCGGTGGTGGATACATAGGCACGGGCATCACTACAGGTGCAGGCACGTACGTCACACCTGGTGGTGGAGGGTACCCAGCATACGGTGGTGGACCACCAGATCCATGTGGATGACCTGAAAAACATTAATGTCTCACTAAGTTTTTGTATTTTTACTTACTTTAAAAAGCAAATTCTTGTCCCCTAGTGGCACATAGGTTACATATATCTGTCGATATGCCGTATGTACTTCACTTAACTGATCCTAGTTACAAATTTAAACATTACAGCGAAAAATATTGATGTTAAATCCTATTCAAGATAAATTTTATAGGATTGAATTTATTGTCGGACTCGAATCAGTTAATTTTCCAAGTATATTGGTGGTTTACTGAGCCTTGTATCTAAAATTACGTATCCTTACGTAGATCTGATAGGAGTGAATCCGTGGGGCGCCGCTAGTCTTAAATAATATTGATTGTGTAATAATAACATCTGTTAACTGTTTTCTGGTATAGCGTAAGTTTAGAAACTCTAAAGTTATAATAAACTTTAAAAGTAGCTAATTTGCAGAATCATATATATCGTTTTATTATTACAGGATTAGAAATCAAAAATTTTAATTATGTTATGAGGTCTAACGTTGATCAAAAATTTATATCAATATTATCTATAAAAGTATAGACGTAAAACAATAAACCAGGTACCATGTAAAAAAATTCTAGGAATGAAATAATATTTAACCTTATCAATATTGATGTAGCGATAATTAACATTCGCTGAAATTGTATTATATGATAAATATTATTGGTCTTGTGAACAAAAAGAAAATAATGATAAATATAACTAAGAGAAAAGCAAATCTTACTTAACGTTTATATAATATTCATATGAAAACCTATGTAACATTTCAAATCTACATACATTAATTAAGTAGTGAATTAGTCTTTGATGGTATTCAAAATGGAAATTACGTCATGCAAGAAATTGCTCTGACTTGATAAATATTTTTGATTCCCTTTAAACAAATCAGTTAATATAATATTTTCTATTTATCTCTGACTCATCTTTTCAATGAATCTAACTTTATTAAACTTCCTCGTCCGTTTCAACGATAGTAAAGTTTTATAAGCATCATTGTATTAGGTCAAATATTGTCCGTATTCAAATATAACATGAAAACAAATCTTATGAGTTTATTGCAAAAAAAACATAATGTTGGCTACATTACTTTTTAAATTAGTATTGTATCTAATGTGGCAGCGTTAATTTTACCATAAAGTAAATAAACTTACCGTGAGACATCGTGAAATGTTTACAGAATTTTCAAGAATAGCACTCGTACGCTGAATAAATTCGTCGCGTTTCAACTATCACCTTTTATGTACAAGTAGATAGTTATTGAATTATCAACCAGTATTATTGATTATTCTTATCTCTTGATAAGATTAATGTCATAGCAGGACAACGCTTATGAACCTAATTTATATATATGTGATTTTTAGAATAGAAATATAATCAACATCGTATTCTTTCGTAGAAAGAGTGGGTATTATTGATAATATGTATATCGCGTGAAAATAACAAGATAACATGGATATGATTTCATTTTATCTTTCTTTGTCATGAGTTCCTTTTAATTGATCGACTTTTAACTTCATTATAATAACATACTTCGATTAATGGCTAGATGAATTTAAAATTATTTTAATTACGAGTAACCAATAACTCTGTCCCCACACAGTATGATTCAAGCGACTCACAGTATTAGTCATGTTCTATTACTATTTGCGTTATTTCAATTACGTTTGTACATTCCTTGGTCTAAGGAAACCTTTTCTGAGGACTTCAAAATTGCTCGAGTTAATATTTAAGTTTTGGTCCTTTGTAACTGCTCTTGCTGTGTTGATCAGTTCAATATTAACATGCGACTTCAGAATCTCCTTACATATTAAAAAAAACGATGAAACTGTAAAAATTAATGAATTTATCGTGTGTATGATTATTATCTTAACTAATCTCAGAAGACAGGAGGTTTATATTACATTATATAATTTAACTAATAAAGTAATATTAACTCTTAACTTGAGCAAGAAAACAGTAAGATTGTTTGTAATCAAGCTTTATATATGGATCTGTTTTCTCACTTCGGTATACTGCGTTGCAATTGTGAAGGAAGTCTTAATTTTAGATCCACCATTTGTTCTCCTTTTAAGGATACCATTATATTTATCGTTATTTCACTTATATATCCACTTAAGTTTTCTACTGGCAACGTTGAAAACAATCAATAGTCATATGTTTCAAATATTTAAATTGAATACGGAGAATGATTTTTTATTGGAGCAGACATCGGAACAAAATGTTCTAAGATACATGATCAATTTTAATATAGTTTTTATAAAAACAAAACAAAATACTATGGATTTGAAACATCTTTGTAAGCTGTACGATGATCTTTGTTTGTGCGTAAAGTTTTTACAAAAATTACATACTTTACAGGTAAGAAAATATGTTTCCTGACTTTTCAAAAATTATTTAATACTCAATAATCTATTAATTTGTGACAATAATGTAAAAGCAAATGTTAAAGAATGAAATTTGCCTTTAGAAGATATAAAGGTTTAGACTATATGTAATATATATTAATTCTACAAGACACGAACGCAGTCCAAATCCAGAATTAAAGCATAAAGTAGAAAAATTAAACCGATATTTATCTGTAGTAATAATTCTTCGCTGAATATGATTACTTCATATTTTATTTCTTAGGCATTTCTATTTCCTATAAGTGTATTATTATTTGTAAATCAGGAAAATTTATAAAAAGATGGACCAATTTCAAAAATATATTGAAATTTCGCCATGGTGACGTAGTACTGTTCGTATATGGGAACGTTGTTAAGCACAATAGTGTGTATTTCGACTATTGTCTATAAAATTATAGTTTTAAATTGATTATTTAGAAATGGCGGGTAACTGAGATATTACTACGATACTTAACTTTCTATACCAATGACGGATATAAAAAAAATAATTATAAATTTTAACTTCTTTATATATCCGATAGAGCTATATATTTTTCAGGTTCTGTTGACAATATGGTTGATGTTTTCCAGTGCTGTGAGCGCAGTAGCCTTAATTGCTACCGGAAAGGTAAAGTTTTCCAACTAGACTGAACAATACTGTAATTTAAATCTGAACCAAACAAAAATATTCTTAGAGCTCGCGGCATGGTATTCGAAAATATTTCTCATCCCTCATACGTCTCAAAAATCTCAAAGATTAAGTATTTGTAGCCAGATTAAATTTTGAAACACTAAATTGAATAAATATATAACAATTTAGCATTTCTGTTTTGCAGATACTTCTGTATTAATATTAGGGAATAGAATGTATACCATGCTTTATTATGTAAATTCTTATGTATATATGATAGCCCAGTTACATAAAGTTTTAAAGCAAGCCGTAAGAATTTAAAATTCAATCTAAATTTTCATTTTTGACATATTAATTACTTCATACACTCTTTTATTTTCTAGACGGATAATGCATGGTTAAATACTGTTAATGGCCTCTTTCCTTTCTTCTGGTTCACCATCGGTTGTTACATCGATGACCAAACAAGACAAGAAGTTGAAAGAACTGAACTCATGATAATAAAAATTCTAATCGACTTTCGATGTGGTAAAACCCAAAACCTTGTATTTATATTTAAACAAAAAGAGATATTTCATGACAGCCAGATAAGAAGTTTTTTCATCTTAAAAATAATCTTTATTGTCTATAAGATTGTGTTTCATTAGGGATTTTTCGGATTTGAAAAGTCATCAATGATAAGATCACTCTAGATCGAACTATTCTCGATATTGTAAATACATGGATCTTAATCTTTATGGCGTAAGTTTACTTGTTGCTAACTTTTCTATTGGCTATTCTAGTACCGGTAGTTCCGTAAAAACAGATATCTATGGACAATCTGAATTTAGAGCATCTGCATATTTCTCTCATCCATACAAATATGGATCTTAATCCTCTTATAATTTCAGATGAAACTACGAAAGAAGTATTAAATGTATTCAAACAAGCGATTTCTATAAACAGTCTGCAGTTCACTGCTGGGAACATGTATAGACTTAATTATTCCACCATGTTGGGGACTCTTGTCAGTGTAATTACATACAGTATTATTGTTATACAACTTTTGTAAACTACTAGTGCATACTTTCTCGACGTTGTTGGATAAAGCTTACTTATAAAAAACTGTTTCCGTTAATCGAGGTGAAACAAAAAAAAATAGCTACAGTATGAAATAATACCTTCGGTGTTTCCAAAGTACAGATGTGTGAAAAGTGAAACTAAAATCAAAAGAGTCCTGAAAAACCCAATTAAGTTTTTAATGAAAATTAGTAATTTTTGAAATATATAACATTTTATATTTTCTATTGCATTGAAGTCCAGTAAAGATTCAATATTTTTATATAATATGTGTGCTTTCTTCTGTGTGTTTGACAGGAATAGGAATAAATATATTCCTTTATACTTTTACTAAAGTATAGTACTGATACTCCTTCGCATAGAAATCTAATGTTGTAAACGATGATGATTTTAACTAAAATAATTTAAAATATTTCTTAGTAATATATGTTTAATAATAATTAACCTAACCTTAAGCATACCTTAATATTAAACTTATGTAATATATTGAGCAAAAAATAGTTTTAAAACTAAATCTAGTTTTAATTCAATATGACCAGTCAATCATTATCACTACATATTTTATGGTCTCTGTAGAGTTTTTGGGTCATCTGGTGGACCGTAAGGGCGTTCGTACGGTGGAGGGCGGAATGGTTTCTTATCTTTGTCACCTGAACCGGCCATCTGCAATAAATATTTAAGCATTAAAAATAGTATTCCAAAGCAAAATGTTTTGAAAAACCGCTAAAATAAAAAAAAAACATTCTAGCTAATATCCGGAACATAAATAAAATATAATAAATATATTTTAAATACAATATACTAGATATACACAATCAATAAAAATCTTGCAGACGAAATAAAACATAAACACATAACATCAAAGAAATTGATTGATTATGTAAATTTAAATGAAATTTAAAATTATGTTATTGAAGTTTTGTAAAGGTACTTTAAAATACAGAAGATGTTTTCGGGTTAGTTATTGACTACAATAGAATCGGAGATCGAGGCACAATTAGAGCTGTGAATTTAGAATGCCTAAATAGGTAAAACAAAAGAAGATGAAGTATAATTTTCTTTTATGAAATAAAATAGACACAAAGCATTAAAAAAACTGTCAACAATTTCAATATAAATTCTAATTGGGCAGCGGTAACAGAATGTCTTTTTGTACACGTAGCTGTATTCTCCAAAAAGATATTCAAAAATGTTCAAAATTGCGATCCTTCATTATCTAAGTCGTAGAAAACTTTCTATTCGGACTTCAAAAATAAACAACCAAATGTTTTTCGTTAACTTAAAAATAAATAAACAATAGTTTAAATAACATAAAATAATAATAAAACATTATTATTATATTATTATTGTAACACGTAATAAATTATAGAAAATAATTACTTACTTTTTCTTTTCACTTTTGAAGTTGTTGGTAATGCAACGCAAGCAGAAGAGGCTTTCGTGTCTAAAACAGTAATCTCACAAAAATGAGAAGACACTAACCTTTTATAAATGTCTACGATAACAGATTTACATGGTTATCTGACTCTGAAGAAGATCATTGAAAATTTGGATTTTCCCAACATGATCAGATACGCATGTATTGTTTGCATTCGAATCTAATATTGGGAATATTGTGATACCCAGATAAGACGATAATCCGAGAGCTAGCGGACATTTTTGCTAAGTTGTTTGACGCAATATTGATGGTTACTATACCTTGTCTATTAAAGTCTACCTGCCTGACGAGGTTGTTACAGCGAATTATAAATGTTTTAAGATACAAAAATTCTGAGGAAAATACAGTTGATTCATATTTAGATTTTTACAGGAATGTTATGTTTCTAAGGTATGCACAAAACAATTCGATATTCAAGAATATAGAAAATATATTTTGATCCTTCCATCATGCTAATAAACCTTACCCATAGGACATGCCAGCTCCTGGACTATGAAGGTATGAGTAATTCTATATAATGAGTGAGATACGTCATAAGAAGAGAGTGTATGAGTCATCCATG